>ML265487.1:0-64432 GCA_005239495.1 Nicotiana undulata
TTAGAGTTTAGGACTTAAGATTTAGGTTAGGGTGAGGAGTGAGGAGTGAGGACTGAGGTTGAGCCGTTGAGGGGAAGCCGTGAGGGCTGGGGCCTGGGGATTAATGTAGGGGTGGGCTTCGCGGTGGGCTTGGGGGTGTCACCTGGGGTTGGGCCTGGTGGGTACTGGGTAGATGATTAGATTATAGGTAGGCAGCAGGTCAGGGTCCAAAAAAAATCCATATAATTTCGGTATTTCGGTATACCGAAATACCGAAATTTTAAAATCTTAATACCGAAAACCGAACCGAAATACCGAAAATGTAATACCGAATTAGACCGAAATACCGAAAAAAACCGAAACCGAAATACCGAATTAATTCGGTTCGGTTCGGAATTCGGTTTTCCGGATTTTATGCCCACCCCTAATTGTAGCAATGATGAACCTTGGGAACAAGACGAAGTTGCCGGAAAATTGCACGGCGATGAGATCTTTCTTCCCAGATGTCGTTGGGATGACGCTCAACGATAATTTTTTCACTGAAGCTCTGATACCATGTGAGAATGCACGGGAGAAAAATCTATTTATTAACAATGATAAAGTGAGCCCTATATATAATATATATTCTACTCCTACTACATGTGGGACTAGGACTACTTGCACATTACTATCTAACAGTTACCTTGGAGAACTTTGGGGAATAGTCCTCCGTAACTTAACCCTCATATCATCTTTGATTCAATTTATTAAGACTAAGTTTGGACTCTCTGCTAATTGACTTTAGTCGGGCTAGGGAAATGATGATATTTATCACTGTTCAGTGAATACCAAATCCATAGGTTTTGTATCTAACAATGGTGAAATAATATCTATGTGAAGTAATACTCATTTGGTTAGATGGAACAAAAAGCACCACTTTCTGTGGCCAACAGAAAATCAAGAATGACGGATATGGATTTGTCTCTATTGAAGTCTTTGAAATTAAAGTAGATTTCTTGTGTATTCCGAAGGATCTATATGAAATGCCTATCCCCATATCTCACCCATTTTCAGGGGGGCTTCAAGACAAATGAAGAATCTGGTTAGCATGCTTTCTCTAGTATTGCAAAATTATTGCTTTTAAAAGTATGTTCTATATAACGAAAAAGGTTGTTTAGACGAACATGTCAAAGTAAGAAAGATTAAACAAAATCTCAGTGTGCAGTTAAGTGAAAATTATACTAGAGGGATCTAAAATATTGTAAATCTGTCATTCTTAATATGATAAAGTTAATTTGAACTCACTTTAAGGATTTTATTATCAAAGACAACTGTGAGGCATGGTTCTTGCTACAGAATGAAATTTTAATCTGTTCAATGTTTTTTGATGTCTTCCTGGATTATGGGAAAAGGAGCATTAGGAGAGGAAAATATGCTTTTTGAATGGTATTTTATGTGAACTACTAGTGTCTGTTTATGCTTTTATATTTGACTAAGTGATCAGCTCTCAAGCAAATAGTGTAAAGCAATAGACATGGTTTGATTTTAAGATATAAGATGTGATGGAAACACTAATCTTTCTCTTTCTCTTCGAGTTCTTGTCTGAGCATTTCAGAATACTACCTTTCGGAATAGATTAATAGTTGCCAACATTTCCTTTTGCTTCTCAGTTGGATACTACCTAATTCTTTTCTTGGACAAATAGCCAAACGTTTGTTCACACTTTATAAAGGTTTGCAATGGTTGTTATGTTAAATCATCTTATTGGATTTTCAGATCTTGGAAGGAAAAGCATATAAACTACAATTTCCGTGGATAGGTGTCGTCAATCGTTCTCAACAAGATATTAATAAAAACGTTGACATGATTGCTGCCAGGCGTAGAGAAAAGGAGTATTTTTCTAGTACCCCTGAGTACAGGCATATGGCCAACAGGATGGGTTCAGAGCATCTTGGGAAAGTTATGTCAAAAGTATGTTATATTGGCAAAGAATGTCTTTTTTCTATTCTGAATTGTTTATTAAGTGCCCTTGGTGCAGAAACCATTTTAATTGGTGCATGTGCCCTCCCTTTCTAAATTTATTTCCTGGGCTCTGAAGAAAGTTTGAGAACAAGTATTTCTGTAACTCTTTCTACAAAATGCTTTGTTTTTATTGATGCTTTAAATGAAGCTCTCTAGGTCTCAATGTTTTCAATAATTGACGTAGTCATGATTTTCCGTTTTCCAGTTTACTAACTTGTCTTTTTTTTTTAAAAAAAAAAAAACCTCGTTAATGCCTATTTAGCACTTGGAGTCTGTTATCAAGTCAAGAATTCCAGGTCTTCAGTCTCTTATCAGCAAGACCATCATTGAGCTAGAAACTGAATTGAGCCGTCTTGGGAAGCCCATTGCGACAGATGCTGGAGTAAGTATCATCTTGAATTTTCGGTTGAATTGGTTATCAAATTTTGCCAGACAGATTTTACTCTGGCTGTAATGAGTTGGTCATTACTTTTCATGTTAGCGTTCAGAATGTATGTTTGCTTTCTTGTGGCTATGCAATGTATGTGATGTCTTTGTTGTGCATGTTTAAATTTATCAATGCAGGGAAAGTTGTACATGATTATGGAAGTCTGTCGTACTTTTGATGGAATCTTCAAAGAACATCTTGATGGAGTGTAAGTATTCTCTGCAGCTTCCGTTTTTTTAATCTACAGTAATTAATTTTGCTGTTGTGTTCTAATCTTATTTTTGTTGCAGTCGACCAGGTGGAGATAAAATATATAATGTCTTTGATAATCAGCTCCCAGCTGCATTGAAAAGATTGCAATTTGATAAGCAACTTTCAATGGACAATGTAAGGAAACTTATAACTGAAGCTGATGGATACCAACCACATCTGATCGCTCCTGAGCAAGGATATCGTCGTCTTATTGAATCCTCCTTGACTTCTATGAAGGGTCCTGCTGAAGCAGCCGTTGATGCGGTACGGTATTTAAATTCTCTCTGATATGCTTCTAGAATTGCGACTGACTAGAGTTCTACGCGTGAACGATTTGTATTAGCTTATTCAATTTCTTAGTGTTAAGGATCTCCTTCTAGTTCTCCTTTGCCTCTTATTTGTCTTTTCCTCTGCCTTTCCATGATTCTTATTCCAGGCTTCTATTTTAAATAGTGGGGTATGTTAAAGACTGTAGAATTGGATCTGTCTTTGAACTCTTGAGGGGCAATTACTGCTCGCTGTGAGTGTGTGATACAGTCAAACCTCTCTATAATGACGTCGTTTGTCCGGACATCTTTTGGCTGCTATAGCAAATTGCTTTTATAGAGGTTGGTTCAAAAGAAAACTTGGCCGTTATAGTGAAGTGCTGTTATAGAGGACATTTGTTATAGAGAAGTTTGACTATTTCACAATGTTTAAATGTTGCAAAGACAAGGCCTAATGTCTGCGATATGTTATTTTTGGTTGCTTTAGTTTTAAGTCTATTTGGATTTTTCTTTGTATTTGAAACAATGTACTTAAAGAAAGATGTAATCTAACATGAATGGGGATGTAAGTTGACCTAGAAACCAGTTGTTTCTCTGTAGAAATGAGAACTTGCGAGAAAGTTAGAATGTCTACTCTGGTGAACTCATTTTGTTCTGGAATGACAAGTATGAGGTTTTATTTTTGTTTTTGCTGTGTACCTTCTAAAAGTTGAACTATGTAAAATCCAGCAGTATTTAAGTATCAATTACATTATTACGTTTCAAACTGAGAGGACATGTGGCGACTGCGTTGTTGTTAGATGTGGAGTATTTTGTGCCAGCTTGACCTTGTTTAATTAGAGTACTATGAAATACACAAGGGGCTTTTGTTCATTGTTATGGACACATCTCTTGGTGCAGTTGAGCAAAATAATTCTTTAACTATTTCATCTGCAATGTTTTCAGGTTCATGCTATACTGAAGGAACTGGTTCACAAGTCAATTAGTGAGACTGCAGTATGTTCACTTTCCTTTTAAAATTACTATTCTGAGTTTGAGGCAGTGGCGAAGCCACATGGTTACAAGGGTGGTCAGTTGACCACCCTTAGTCGAAAAATTGCATTGTGTATATTAAAATATTACGCTTTAGAGGTATATAACACATATTGAACACCCTTTGTCGGGATTTTTTTTTCACTTCTTTCAAATTTGAATACTCTTGAGTAAATTCCTAGCTTCACCACTAGTTTGTGGTATATGAAAAGTTTAAATGTATCATAAATCAGCCATTCTCTTTTATGATTGTAAAAGTTCATTCTGGTGCAGTTAAACGAATGAACCCCCAGTAATGCATGTTCAGTGATTCTAACACTGGAAAAAGTTGAAGAATTCTCTCGTTATCATGATTAAGTTTTTTAAACAGTTAGAACTTAGAAGGGCTACAAATAATTCACATACTGTGCCCTTTGTTATTGGCAGGAGCTAAAGCAATATCCCTCTCTTAGAGTTGAGGTCAACGGTGCAGCTGTTGAATCACTAGAAAGGATGAGGGATGAAAGCAAGAAAGCAACTCTTCAGCTGGTTGAAATGGAGTGTAGTTACCTGACTGTAGATTTCTTCCGGAAACTTCCTCAAGATATTGAGAAGGGAGGAAATCCAACACATTCAATTTTTGACCGGTATAATGATTCCTATCTTCGAAGGATAGGTGAGTTCTGAATTAGCTTTTATCCCTGAAATTCATTGGTCTTTCAATTAGTCTTTTGAAATTTGCTGGCATCGTGACTGTGTCATTGCATGTAAGTTATTTTGTGTTTGTCCTCTGATGGGCTCTTTTCTCAACAGGATCGAATGTCTTGTCTTATGTCAATATGGTTTGTGCTACTTTGAGGAATTCCATTCCTAAGTCTGTTGTTTATTGTCAAGTACGGGAGGCCAAACGCAGCTTGCTTGATCATTTCTTCACCGACTTGGGAAAGAAAGAGGTGAGAATGTCGCATCTCACTGTTTGGCTAACCTGGGAACTGTACTTTTTTTTTGTTGGGTGGGGGGGGGGGGGGGGGGAATCAGTTGGGAGAGGAGGGCATAGCGGACGATGATGACTTTGATGCTGGCNCTTGATCATTTCTTCACCGACTTGGGAAAGAAAGAGGTGAGAATGTCGCATCTCACTGTTTGGCTAACCTGGGAACTGTACTTTTTTTTTGTTGGGTGGGGGGTGGGGGTGGGGGGTTCAGTTGGGAGAGGAGAGCATATCGAACGATGATGACTTTGATGTATCAACAGTAATCTCTGATTCTCTTCTTCCCTTTTCAATCTTTTCTGCAGGGGAAACAGCTGGGAACTATGCTGGATGAGGACCCAGCAATAATGCAGCGTCGTATCTCTCTGGCGAAGAGACTTGAGTTGTACAGAGCTGCTCAGAGTGAGATCGATTCAGTTGCATGGGCTAAATAGACGCAAACCTTTCTTTTTCCTCCAATTTTTGTGTTCATCACGATTGGGATGTAGGAGACACGTGGCCTCTGATTCTTTGCTTCAACATGTAATTCTTTCCATGATAATTAGTGATATACTAGATAGGTAGGGGAGTTAATTAGTCGGTTTGAAAGACTTCGATTTGCTATTTTCGGTTTTAAAAAGGTTATATACCAAATACCATACCGTAATAAATTAAGTATTTGTTTGGTTTTTCAATTTTTGGTTACTGTTTATGCGGTTGTGTACATACCCAAAGTCATGAAACTGATTTTTCAGACTCAAGCAAAAAGTTCTTTTTAAAAAAAATTACGAACTTATAGTTAAACAAATAGCAGTCAGCCAACGAGGTGACGAACAATGCCGACCATTATGGACACAGTAAGAGTTGGAAAAAGTCATAGAAATAGAGGAGAAAGACATTGCGTGTTATGCATGGAGTGTTGGATTATTTGTCCCAGTCCAGACCCCTATCGTTACTCAGCCTTAAAATTATTTGAGGATGTAAGTTGCTGCAGCAAGCTAAGCTTCTTGTACTAAGCTAAATTTCGGTCGCTGCAAGCAACAGTCCTTAATTCCTTCAAGTTTCTGCCGATTCATTCATTTCGTGGAGCTTGTTTCAAAAATAGGTCAAAAGAACAGGACGATATACTGTACGTAATATTTTATTCGTATTCTATGTATTGTTGATATCGCCAATATTATATAGGCTACGTATCTAAAAATTATTGCATATAGATCTAATGATACGGGTAGGGAATATTTTATTTTTTTGATCAATTAAGCAGGGAATAAATCTCAGGACATGCTTAACCGAAAAAAGATTCTCATAATGTGCTCGATCAACATCGGAAATTGTTTAGATATAAGATGTATATTCATTTCTACTATTCTATCCATCTCAAATTATGTGTCATGCTTCTTTTTTTCCACGTCCCTTAAGATAATATTAAATAGAAAATATTTTTGACCGTTTTACCCTTATTTATATCGTAAGATAGTAATATCTCTTTATTTAATATTTACTCATAATTGAGGTATTTGTAGTCTTCAAGAACAATTAATATTAAGCGTAGTAGGGGAAAATAATTATTATAGTCTTGAACTTCTAATAATTTGAGGTAACTACTTTTAGAAACCATGACAGATAAATATGTGGTTCTAAATAAGCCATATATTTGCGCAACCGTAAAACTTTTAAATATTTGTGTGACTATAAATACTTCTTACTAAGGAAATATTACAAGTGACAAATCTTTTTTTAAATAGACTAAGTAATGTCAATATTTGAAACGAAGGTAGTATCTGGAAGAAGAAATTATGTTTGTTAGAGAAAAGTTATAATCATGTAATACTATCTATTTCTAATTCTCTCGCTGTTAATTCACTCCATTTTATCTCTTAATTATTTTATCCGTCTCAAATTATTTATCGTGGTTTCTGAAAATAGTTGTCATTTTAGAAGTTTAAAACTAAATTAATTATCGTTTTCTTATTCTACCCTTAATATTAATTGTTCTTGAAGACTACAAATACTTCAATTATGAGCAAAAATTAAATGAAGAGATATTAAAACTGTTAAAAAACCTTTCGTATTTAATATATTTTTAACGAGAGTGTAAAAAAGAAATACAACAAGTAATTTGAGACGGAGGGCCATGAGTATTAGAATCCTACTAAAATCATTTGGCGAATGAAACGATCCTTATATTTAAGCAAATGCGTTGTTGTTAATGGTCAACATCGGCATTTCTTGTATAGTTCGAACATAACCATCCAAAAATTAGGAGCTAGTTAATCTAACATTATTCCAGACTTGACATTTAGTTGGTAGTCTATTGGACTCCAATTTTACAAAAATAAGATTGGAAGGAACAAAGATTTCAAATTTCGATTTGAATTTGCCCAAATTATATTCACCCTTACCAATTACTGATCTCTTTCTTCTAATCCACAAAGCTCCTCCTATAAATACCAACAACCACCCATGGAAAATCAGCGAACCACCATGGAATCACCGGCGAACCTGGCCGAAAAATCTTCTCCGGCGATGCCTCCACTGCTTCCCTTTCATATATATGCCTCTCTCTTTCCATCTTTCAACTCTCAGAATAATGCAACCCAAAACACCACCACTGCTCAACCAGCTGCGAAGCTCTTAGTCTTCCTTTATCCACGAGTAAAGAATTTTTCCACTACTTGTGTAATTGCTGGCTTAATAGCTTTGGGAAAACCTTGAGTTAAGAATTTTTATTCTTTTTGTAAATTTATTTTTAACTGTTGTATTAAGTAACTTATTTTATATTTTCGGTTACAAATCTCACCTTTTATGAGCAATAATTATCTTTTAGTTGACTTAATTATACATTTCTTTTTCTATGATTAGGATATAGTAAAATCACTGCTTAGTTGTTTAAGTTAAAGATATTAGGACGTCTTCGCTCCTGCCGAAAGGGTGTATGAATCGACCATCATCAACGAGAGATTAAGCTAGCGTTTGGTTATATATTTCCAAATTTGTTTTGAGTGAAGTTTGGCTTGAAGATGGAAATGTGTTTGGATTACGTTTTCAAAACATACTTTCCAAGAAAAACATATGTATTATTAAGAATTTGGTCCAAAATCAACTATTAAACTGATTTTGGGATTTGAAATTTGAGATATTACCAAAATATAGCCAAAATTTATGGCCAAACGTATTTGTCAAATAAAATTTAAATTTGTTTTGGCAAAAACAATGGTCAAACGGTCCTAAATTATGCCATTTTCAGTCTTGCAGGCAAGAGAAAAGTGGATACTTTAGCAAAGTATGGACCAATTTCTTTGATAACTTAAAGGGTTGACTCTTTACTTAATAAATCATAATAGTCTTTTTCGATTGTTGTTACTCTATCCATTTCAATTAATGTAAATCATTTTAAGTATAACAAATTAATTTTATAATTTATAGTTCTTAAATATGTATTAAAATTTTATTAGTTATAAAAATATTTATTTAATATACATTGATTATACACATAGAATGTATACATTGATTATACACATTTATACACATCTTGCACATACATTATAGAAATCCACCAATTATTTTTAGTTTAAGAAACTAGATGGACGACTATTTGAGAATTTTTTTTTTAATAAAAAAGAGGTTCAAGAAAACCGTGCAGAATAAGGGTGTGTTTGGTATAACGGAAAATATTTTACGTGGAAAATATATTTTCTTGAGAAAACAAGCAGTAATCTTATTCATTTTTCGGTGTTTGCCACGTAAATGAAGGAAGGAAAATTCCTTTGGGCTACACCATTTTTGGCCACAATGACCCAAATGGGGTTACTAAAGTAAATTTACACCCAAATTAGGGTTTATGGGCAAACTTTATACCGAGAATGCCTTTACAGTTAGGTTTGAACATTTCTCTGTCACCCATTTAATGCTTGTCTTCCCAGTACATGGAAGATATCAAGCATGCAAATCTTATTTCCCATAAACATTTTTTTTTCTTTTTACGTATTTTTTCATCCATTTTTTTTGTAGTATACACGTATATATTTCGAATCTATTCATCTATATATATGTATTTGATTGTTTATTTCATATATCTTTCGTATATTAAGGTCTTCAAAGCCTGCTATTTAAACAAATCTAGATGGCCGAAAACATACTTAAACAAACGTAGATGGCCGAAAACATACTTTAAACAAACCTAGATGGCCGAAAACACTACAACAATTGTGATATTTAGCTATGAAATTATTAGATACAACACAAAATTCGTCATTAATTGTTCAATTTTTGTGACAAAAAATATAATTCGTCTTTAAATGCATGAACCACATACTTTTAGTGACGAAACACAAAGTTTCGTAGCGAAGTTTCGTCCACTAAAATTATCCACCAAATTTATTGAGTAATATTAGCAACAAAATTAAATTTATTAGCTGACACATTATTCTGTCACTATTGATGTACCCAATTAGCGACGAACCATTATTTGTCTTGGAATTAGGTAAAGTTTAGAGACAAAAAAGTTCCGTCACGAAATATGTTGTTACAATAGCGACAAATTAGAATTAGTACGTTAAAAGTTGTAACTTTAGCCATACAATTTTACATTTAATTGCGACCTTCATTTTTTTGTCACTAATAGTGCAAACAATTAGTGAAAATTATTTTATTGTCTCTAATTAACCTACATTTAGTTACAACAAAATTTTATTACAAAATATATAATTTTAAATGGCGACGACTTAACTTTGTAGCTGAATCATGCAATTATTGGCAACGAAAAAGATTTGAAGTTAAAAACTAAAATGATCATACTTTATGTTTAAAAACTAAATTATTGTTCATGCAAGATACATATACTTACTTTAAGACTAATTGAACTTGTGATTGAAACAATCATCTTAGGAATATTTTTCTTTCTACTTAGCTTTTAGCACTTTCTTATTGAAAAGTATTAAGAATATATATTTCCATATCGGAGACGAACCATTTAATTTGGTTCTTTATAAAATTATTTATGCCGTTGATGCTAAGTTTCAAAAATAGTGTACATTTTATCTGATTTCGCCTGAACAGTTATTTTTTAAAGCAAATAAAAAATTACTTTTTGAAAAAAATATATACATATGTCCTCCATTATTTTACCAAATTAAAGTATATGCCATTTGTCACGATCCGAAATCCCACCTTCAGGCCGTGATGGCGTCTAACGTTGAACCCGCTAGACAAGCCAACGTTTTGGTTAACTTTACTATTTTTCTTTATTTAAGACATCAATAAAAAGGGAAAACAATAAATATGAGTAATTAAATAAGGATGCGGAAACTACGGGTTACCAACTTAATGTAATAAATATAACGAAATTTACGTACATGAACCCCCAGAATTGGTGTCACAATCTTACGGACAGTCTAAGATTTCTACAACAAAAGTCTGAAATGAACAAGTACAACTGTCTTGGAACTACAAAATAAGACAGAAAATGAGAAGATAGATGGTGACTCCAAGGCCCACGAACGTCTGCGGGACTACCTCGATGTTGCCTGTGTGGACTGAAGGATACTTCCTCTGTCAGTATCCACTGGGTCCGGCTGCATAATCTGCACAACATAAAGAAGTACATGTGTAGCATCAGTACAACCGACCCCATGTACTGAGTAAGTGCCGAGCTTAACCTCGGCGAACTAGTGACGGGGCTAGACACGACAACAACAAATCACCTGAACAATTCTACAATATATAACAGGGAAATAACAGAAAATAAACATTTAAGTACGGCAAGGCAGGGGACAAATAATGGGGGAAACAAAGAGAACAATAATGAATAACAGAGCAAGGCAACAATATAGAAGAGTAAAGGTCAATAGGAAGTAACAACATAAACAAATATGTACACGGCATCACCCTTCGTGCTTTACTCTCATCCTTACCAAAACAAGTACACGACATCACCCTTCGTGCTTTTACTCTCGTCCTCACAATGCAATAAATAAATAAAAGGGCACGACATGTTCCTTCGTACTTTTAAATGTAAAATCATGGAACGACATCACCCTTCATGCTTTTATTCTCTTCCTCACAATACAATGAATGAAATGAATACACGACATCATCCTTCGTGCTTTACGCTCTTCCTCACCCAATCAACATCAAACAACAACTTGGCAAGGAAATCAACAGTAGGAAGTACAATTCATAACCACCCAACAAGGGGATAACAATAAAAAATAATATCGCCCGACAAGGGACTCAGCTATAACCAATCCCATACGAGTATATAACTCAGTAAAATCAATCCTCAACTGAAACAAATTATCACCAATCCTTAATCAAGTATTCTCAGCAAATAAACAACTTCCAAAATGAATCTACTTCATAACACCATGAATATCGAAGCAATAACATGTAATACACTAAAACCGACTCACGGGCATGCTTGAAAAATAATGTATAGGTACTCGTCACCTCACCTATACATTTAACATGATAGAAACAAGTAGAAAATACGACTCAACACCTATTCCCTCAAGCTAAAGTTAGGCCAAACACTTACCTCGGCTCCAAGAATGCCAATCAAGCCTCTAACACCGCTTTTCCTCTCGAACTCGACTCTGAAACGATCGTATATAGACATAATAGACTCAATAACATCAATAATTACTCAATAATTCAATTCCAAAGCCTAATTATAGAATTCCCAACATTCTTCCAAAAATTCCAAAATTCGACCCCGGGTCCGCTTGGTCCAAACAGGAGATTCAGACCAAAACTCGATCACCCATTCCCCCACGAGCCCGAATATACTATTTGTTTTGAAATCCGACCCCAAAACTAGGTTGAATTCCCAAAAATTCGAAAAGCCCCAACTCTACCCAAAATCCCAATTTCTACCTTTAATTCCATATTTTTAGGCCTAGAATCTAATAATAGTTGATGGAAATGGAAGAAAATGAAGTTAGAATTGCTTATCTATGAAGTTATGGTGATGAAGCTCTTCAAAAATGGCCCAAGGAGGTGTGGAGAAGAAATAGGGTGTGAAAAATTATGAAATCCCGTAATAGGTTCTGTTTTTGGGCATTTAAATAACTGGGCGTTTTTAATGCTATGCGATCGCGGAAGAGGAGGTGCGATCACATAGTGGTCTGATTCCTAAGGCTCTGCGACCGCAGAGGCCCTTGTGCGATCGCACAGGGCAATCCTACCCAGCCCCCCGTTCCACATATCCTACTGTGCGGTCGCAGGCCCCCATACGCGATCGCACAGAGTACCTGACCCCTCCCCCTCCTCAAAGCAATGCGATCGCGTCTATACCTATACGATCGCATAGAGTAACACACCAGACACCAGCAATTCCATCTTACATCAGATTTTTCACTAGTTTAGCACCCCGACACCTACCCGAAACTCACCCGAGCCTTCGGGGCTCAAAACCAAATATACGCACAACCTCTAAAACATCCCACGAACTTATTCGAGTAATCAAAACACCAAAATAACATTGTCAACATCAAATTAAACCTTAAAATCTATAGAATTTTCTCAAAACTTCATAAACTTCAAATTTTCCATTTTTAGTCTGAATTACCTCAAACTAAGTCCGTTCCTTACCAAATTTCATAGGTAGCACATAATAAACATATTGAACCTGTTCCGGGCTCCGGAACCATAATACGGGCCCGGTAACACAGGTTTCACATCAAAGTTCATTTTCAAAAGTCTTTATATTTTTCAGAAAACAATTTTCTTTAAAAATTCATTTCTCGTACTTGGGACCTCGGAATTCGATTCCGGGCATACGCCCAAGTACCATATTTCCCTACGGACCCTCTAGGACCGTCGAATCACGTGTTCGGGTCCGTTTACCAAAAATGTTGACCAAAGTCAACTTTATTCAATTAATTACCATAAATTCAACATTTATTTAATTTTTCACATAAAGGCTTCCTGGCTACGCGCCTGGGATGCGCAAGCATATCGAGGTGAGACAAACGGAGGCCTTCGGGTCCTCGGAACACAGATTTAGTTGAAATTACACGGGATGACCTTTTGGGTCATCACAATCTCCACCTCTAAAACAAACGTTCGTCCTCGAACGGACATAGAAAGGTACCTGGATCGGGGAAAAGATGGGGATATCGGCTCCGCATATCGGACTCGGACTCCCAGGTAGTTGCCTCAACAGGCTGACCTCTCCACTGAACACGGACCGAAGGATAACTCTTCGATCTCAACTGACGAACCTGCGGAGCTAGTATGGCTACCGGCTCCTCCTCATAAGTCAAATCCTTGTCCAACTGGACACCGCTGAAGTCAAGTACATTAGATGGATCTGCAATATACCTCTGAAGCATAGATACGTGAAACACAGGATGCACTGCTGATAAACTCGGTGGCAAGGCAAGTCTGTAGGCCACCTCTCCTACCTTATCCAAAATCTCAAATGGACCAATGTACCTGGGGCTCAACTTGCTTTTCTTTCCGAACCTCATCACGCCCTTCATGGGCGACACCCGAAGAAATACCCGGTCTCCTATCATAAATGCCAAATCTCGAACTCTACGATCCGCGTAACTCTTCTGCCTGGACTGAGCTGTACGAAGTCTATCCTGAATGACTTTCACCTTGTCCAAGGCATCCTGGACTAACTCAGAACCCAACAATCTATCCTCTTCCAGCTCAAACGATCCGACTGGCGACCGACACCGCCTACCATATAACGCCTCATACGGAGCCATCTGAATGCTTGACTGATAGCTGTTGTTGTAGGCAAACTCAGCTAAAGGCAAGAACTGGTCCCATGAACCTCCAAAATCAATGACACAATCCCGCAACATATCCTCCAAAATCTGAATAGTACGCTCGGACTGTCCGTCTGTCTGAGGATGAAATGCTGTGCTCAAATCAACCTGTGTGCCTAACTCACGTTGAAATACTCTCCATAAATGGGAGGTAAACTCAGTACCTCGTTCATAAATAATTGACACGGTCACACCATGCAATCGAACAATCTCTTTCATATAGATCTTTGCCAACTTCCCCGCCGAATACGAAACTGATACTGGAATGAAGTGCGCTGACTTGTTCAACCTATCCACAATGACCCACACCGCATCAAACATCCTCTGAGTACGTGGGAGTCCAACTACAAAATCCATGGTGATACGCTCCCACTTCCACTCGAGAAGCTCAATCTGCTGCATCAAACCACCGAGTCTCTGGTGCTCGTACTTAACCTGCTGACAGTTCAAGCACCTAGCTACATATGCTACAATATCCTTCTTCATCCTCCGCCACCAATAATGCTGCCGCAAGTCCTGGTACATCTTTGTGGCGCCCGGATGAATGTAATACCGGGAACTATGGGCCTCCTGCAATATCAACTCAGAAATACCATCAACATTAGGTACACAAATACGGCCCTGCATCTTCAGAACTCCCTCATCATCAACTGTGACCTGCTTGGCACCTCCGTGTCGGACCGTATCTCTGAGAACACATAAACGACGATCATCATACAGCATGGCCCGAATACGATCATACAATGAAGAACGGGCCAAAGTATGGGCCAAAACACTGCCAGTCTCAGAAACCTCCAATCTCATAAACCGGTTGGCCAAAGCCTGAACATTCAAAGCAAGCAGTCGCTCTCCGACTGATAGATAAGCAAGACTACCCATGCTGGTTGACTTCCAGCTCAAAGCATCGGCCACCACATTGGCCTTCCCCGGATGATATAAGATGGTAATGTCATAATCCTTCAACAACTCTAACCATCTCCTCTGCCTCATATTCAACTCTTTCTACTTGAATAGATACTGCAAACTCTTATGTCCGTGAACACCTCACATGGCACCCCATACAGATAATGCCTCCAAATCTTCAACGCATGAACAATAGCTGCTAAATCCTAATCATGAACTGGATAGTTTTTCTCATGAACCTTCAACTGACGAGAAGCATAAGCTATAACTTTGCCGTCCTGCATCAACACTGCACCAAGTCCAACCCGTGAAGTCATCACAATACACGGTATAAGGCTCTGAACCTGTGGGAAAAACTAACACTGGTGCCGTGGTCAAGGCTGTCTTGAGCTTATGAAAGCTCGCCTCACACTCATCAGACCACCTGAACTGGGCACCCTTCTGGGTCAACCTGGTCATCGGGGCTGCTATAGATGAAAAGCCCTCCACAAATCGGCGATAATAACCTACTAAGCCCAAGAAGCTCCGAATCTCTGTAGCTGAAGTGGGCCCAGGCCAATCCCTGACTGCTGAAATCTTCTTGGGATCCGCCTGAATACCCTCTTATGACACCACATGGCCTAGAAATGCAACCAAACTCAACCAGAACTCACACTTGGAAAATTTGGCATACAACTGAATATCCCTCAGAGTCTGGAGGACGACTCTAAGGTGTTGCTCGTACTCCTCTCGGCTACGAGAGTATATCAAAATATCATCAATGAAAACAATAACGAACGAGTCCAAATAGGGCCTGAACACTCGGTTCATCAACTCCATAAAAGCAGCGGGGGCATTTGTCAACCCAAATGACATCACCAAGAACTCATAATGCCCATAACGAGTGCGAAAGGCTGTCTTAGGGACATCAGACGCCTTAATGCTCAGCTGATGGTACCCAGATCTCAAGTTTATCTTGGAAAACACTGTAGCACACTAAAGCTGGTCAAATAGATCATCAATCCTCGGCAAAGGATACTTATTCTTAATAGTAACCTTATTCAACTGTTGTTAGTCAATACACATCCTCATTGAGCCATATTTCTTCTTAACAAACAACATTGGAGCACCCCAAGGAGAAACACTAGGCCTAATGAAGCCTTTATCCAACAAATCCTGTAACTGCTCCTTTAATTCCTTTAACTCTGGCGGGGCCATACGATACGGCGGAGTAGAAATAGGCTGAGTGCCCGGAGCCAACTCAATGCAAAAATCAATATCCCTGTCGGGTGGCATACCCGGCAGGTCAGCAGGGAATACCTCTGGAAACTCACGAACCACGGGCACAAACTCCATAGAAGGGACCTCGACACTAGAATTACGAACATAGGCCAAATAGGCCAAACAATCCTTCTCGACCATGCACCGAGCCTTCATATATGAAATAACTCTACCGGAAGAATGACTAGGAGTCCCTCTCCACTCTAAACGAGGTACTCCTCGCAAGGCCAAGGTCATTGTCTTGGCATGACAGTCCAGAATAGCATGATAGGAGGATAACCAATCCATCCCCAATATAACATCAAAGTCAACCATATCAAGGAGCAAAAGATCTACCTGAGTCTCCAGACCACCAATAACCACTAAGCATGAACGGTAGACTCGATCTACCATAATAGAATCACCCACCGGTGTAGACACATATACAGAAGTACTCAGGGAATCATGGGGCATACTCAGATAAGGGGCAAAATATGAAGACACGTAGGAGAAAGTAGAACCTGGATCAAATAAAACCGAAGCATCTCGGCTGCAAACTGAGACCGTACTTGTAATAACTACATCAGAGGTCTCAGCCTCAGGACTGGCAGGAATAGCATAGCACCGGGGCGGAGCCCCTCCAACCTGAACATCTCTGGGTCGGCCTACTGCGGGCTGACCTCTACCTCTCATGGCCTGTCCTCAACCTCTATGAGTCTGACCTCCACCTATGGCACCTCGACCTCCACCCCTAGCTGGCTGAGGGGGTGGGGGTGCACTTGATGCGGGAACCCTAATACTGAGGACTACTAGAAGCTCGGGGGCAACACCTAACAATGTGCCCCAGAATACCACAAGAGTAACAAGACCTCTGCTGCTGAGACTGCTGGCCCTGGAACTGTCCCTATCGACCAGAATAACCACCCTGAAAGCTCTGAAGTGGCGGTGCACTGATAGGGGCTGGTGGCGCACCAATAGGAGCTGGTGGTGCACTACGGGACACCTGAAGTTCCGACCGGTATGTTCTAGGAGGATGACCTCTGCCGAAGGAATCTCTGCCTCCAGATGAGGCACCACTGAATCGACCGAAATGACGAGGTCTCTTGTCAGACCCCTGACCACTGCCCTATGACAAAACCATCTCGATCCTCCTGGCCACATTGGCCGCATCCTAAAATGCAATATCGGTACCTGACTCTATGGCCATCTGAAGTCTAATGGGCTGAGCCAAACCCTAAATAAACTTCCTCACTCTCTCTCGATCAGTGGGGAGTATCATGATAGCATGTCGGGCCAGAGTAATGAACCTGGTCTCGTACTGTGTAACAGTCATAGATCCCTGCTGGAGGCGCTCGAACTGCCTCTGATAGTCCTCTCTCTGAGCAACTGGAAGAAACTTCTCCAAGAACAACTCGGAGAACTGAGCCCAAGTCAAAGGAGCAGACCCACCTGGTCTGGTCAAGCAATAGTCTCTCTACCAAGTCTTGGAGGTACCAGAAAGACGAAAAGTAGCAAAATCGACCCCGTTGGTCTCCACAATGCCCATGTTCCGAAGAACCTCACAACAACTGTCCAAGTAATCATGGGGATCCTCTGACGGTGCACCAGTAAAAGTAGTAGGAAATAGCTTGGTGAATCGATCTAATCTCCATAGGGCATCTGCCGACATAGTTTCTCCCTCAACTGTAGGTGCTACAATACCCGACTGAGCTACTCCGATTGTCTGAGGTGCCGGAATCTAGAACTGAGAAGCTAGCCGCTCTGGGGTGCGGGTAGCAGGAGTCTGGGGCCCTCCCCCAGCCTGAGAGACGACTGGTGCAGAAGGAAGAAGACCGGCCTGAGCCACGCTCTCCATAAGTCCCACTAAACGGACAAGAGCGTCCTGAAGAATCGGGGTGGCAATGAACCCCTCTAGGACCTGAGCTAGTCCGACAGGAGCCGTCTGAGCAGGAACCTCACCGGCAAAGTCTACATGTGGGTCCTCTACTGGGGTTGTTGCTCTGGGTTGAGCCCTGCCCCTGCCTCGGCCTCTAGCACGACCTCGGCCCCTCGCAGGAGATGCAACAGGAGTATCGGGCTGCTGATCGGTAGATGAGGAAGCACGCGTTCTCGCCATCTGCGAGAGAATAGAATAGAAACTCAATTAGCATTTAGAATTCAAATCGCACGACAGAGAAGAAGAAAAAGTGAAGTTATTCCTAACTTTGCAGCCTCTGGGGGATAAGTACAGATGTCTCCGTATCGATCCCTTAGACTCTACCAAGTTTTTCTGTGAGTTGTGAGACCTAAGAAACCTAGAGCTCTGATACCAACTTGTCACGACCCGAAATCCCACATTCAGGTCGTGATGGCGTCTAACGTTGAACCCGCTAGACAAGCCAACGTTTTGGTTAACTTTACTATTTTTCTTCATTTAAGACATCAATAAAAATGGAAAACAATAAATATGAATAATTAATTAAGGATGCGGAAACTACGGGTTACCAACTTAATGTAATAAATATCACAAAATTTACGTACATGAACCCCCAGAACTGGTGTCACAAAATCTCACGGACAGTCTAAGATTTCTACAACAAAAGTCTGAAATGAACAAGTACAACTGTCTTGGAACTACAAAATAAGACAGAAAATGAGAAGATAGATGGTGACGCCAAGGCCCACGAACGTCTGCGGGACTACCTCGATGTCGCCTGTGTAGACTGAAGGATACTCCCTCTGTCAGTGTCCACTAGGTCCGGTTGCGTAATCTGCACAACATAAAGAAGTGCAGGTGTAGCATCAGTACAACCGACCCCATGTACTGAGTAAGTGCCGAGCTTAACCTCGGCGAAGTAGTGACGAGGCTAGACACGACAACAACAAATCACCTGAACAGTTCTACAATATATAACAGGGAAATAACAGGAAATAAACATTTAAGTACGGCAAGGCAGGGGACAAATAGCGGGGGAAACAAAGAGAACAATAATAAATAACTGAGCAAGGCAACAATATAGAAGAGTAAAGGTCAACAGGAAGTAACAACATAAACAAATATGTACACGGCATCACCCTTCGTGCTTTACTCTTATCCGTACCAAAATAAGTACACGGCATTACCCTTCATGCTTTTACTCTCGTCCTCACAATGCAATAAATAAATAAAAGGGAACGACATGTTCCTTCATGCTTTTAAATGTAAAATCATGGAACGACATCACCCTTCGTGCTTTTACTCTATTCCTCACAATGCAATGAATGAAATGAATACACGACATCATCCTTCGTGATTTACACTCTTCCTCACCCAATCAACATCAAACAACAACTTGACAAGGAAATCAACAGTAAGAAGTACAATTCATAACCACCCAGCAAGGGGATAACAATAAAAAATAATACCGCCTGGCAAGAGACTCAACTATAACAAATCCCATACGAGTATATAACTCAGTAAAATCAATCCTCAACTGAAACAACTTATCACCAATCCTTAATCAAGTATTCTCAGCAAATAAACAACTTCCAAAATGAATCTACTTCATAACACCATGAATATCGAAGCAATAACATGTAATACACCAAAATCGACTCACGGGCATGCTTGACAAACAATGTATAGGTACTCGTCACCTCACCTATACATTGAACATGATAGAAACAAGTAGAAAATATGAATCAACACCTATTCCCTCAGGCTAAAGTTAGGCCAAACACTTACCTCGGCTCCAAGAATGCCAATCAAGCCTCAAACACCGCTTTTCCTCTCGAACTCGACTCCGAAACGATCGTATCTAGACATAATCGACTCAATAACATCAATAATTCAATTCCAAAGCCTAATTATAGAATTCCCAACATTCTTCCAAAAATTTCAAAATTCGACCCCAGGCCCGCTTGGTCCAAACACGAGGTTCGGACCAAAACCCGATCACCCATTCCCCCACGAGCCCGAATATACAATTTGTTTTGAAATTCGACCCCAAAACGAGGTTGAATTCCCAAAAATTCGAAAAGCCCTAACTCTACCAAAAATTCCAATTTCTACCTTTAATTCCATGTTTTTAGGCCTAGAATCTAATAATAGTTGATGGAAATGGAAGAAAATGAAGTTAGAACTTCTTACCTATGAAGTTATGGTGATGAAGCTCTTAAAAAATGACCCAAGGAGGTGTGGAGAAGAAGAAGGGTATGAAAACTTATGAAATCCCGTAATAGGTTCTGTTTTTGGGCATTTAAATAACTGAGCGTTTTTAATGCTATGCAATCGCGGAAGAGGAGGTGCGATCGCATAGTGGTATGGTTCCTAAGGCTCTGCGATCGCAGAGGCCCTTGTGCGATCACACAGGGTAATCCTACCCAGCCCCCCGGTCCACCTATCCTACTGTGCGGTCGCAGGCCCCCATACGCGATCGCACAAAGTACCTGACCCCTCCCCTTCGTCAAAGCTATGCGATCGCGTCTATACCTATGTGATCGCATAGAGTAACACACCAGACACCAGCAATTCCATCTTACATCAGATTTTTCACTAGTTTAGCACCCCGACACCTACCCCGAAACTCACCCGAGCCCTCGGGGCTCAAAACCAAATATACGCACAACCTCTAAAACATCCCACGAACTTATTCGAGTAATCAAAACACCAAAATAAAATTGTCAACATCAAATTAAACTTCAAAATCTATAGAAGTTTCTCAAAACTTCATAAACTTCAAATTTTCCATTTTTTGTCCGAATTACCTCAAAGTAAGTCCGTTCCTTACCAAATTTCACATGTAGCACATAATAAACATATTGAACCTGTTTCGGACTCCAGAACCATAATACGGGCCCGGTAACACAGGTTTCACATCAAAGTTCATTTCCAAAAGTATTTATATTTTTCAGAAAATAATTTTCTTTAAAAATTCATTTCTCGGACTTGGGACCTCGGAATTCGATTCCGGGCATACGCCCAAGTCCCATATTTTCCTACGGACCCTATGGGACCGTCGAATCACGGGTCCAGGTCCGTTTACCAAAAATATTGACCAAAGTCAACTTTATTCAATTAATTACCACAAATTCAACATTTATTTAATTTTCCACATAAAGGCTTTCCGGCTATGCGTCCGGGATGCGCACGCATATCGAGGTGAGATAAATGGAGGCCTTCGGGGCTTTGAAACACAAATTTATTTGAAATTACACGGGATAACCTTTTGGGTCATCACACCATATTGCACGAAATTATAATTCCAACTAATATTTTTTTTAATATTTTTACATTAGAGATTGTTAGGAACAAGGGTGTATGCAGAATTTCGAGAAGATGGTTGCACTATTATGAAGAGGTGTATCTAGTTAGGATACAAATTTGACTAGCTCAACTTTAAAATTCTTAGAATTGAGTCTATTCTATACTTTTTTTAAATTATACGTTCAAATCAATTTTCTTTTGTAATATATATATATATATATATATATATATATATATATATATATATATATATATATATATATATATATATATATATATATATATATATAGTATGCGCTTTACGCGTGTAACTAAGTCGGTGAGTAGATGACTTTTTAGAAAATCGTATTAGTACTATTAAATATAATATGTTTGTAATAAAAATTAACTATACTCCTTAAAATACAACATATAGTTTTAGTTGAAAAGACTTATCTATAAACTCTTCCGTGTTAATTTTCTATTTTTATAATTATCTTTCACCGCCAATAGTATTCTTATAAAAATAAATTTAGGTATTCTAAGAGTTTTGTCAACTTGAAAAATAATTATAATTTACGACGAATTTTGGAAAATAATTGATTTGCATTTTTAGACTTAACTATTTGGCCTTAACATTAACGGAACTAATTTATGTTTTGTCGATTTAAATTCTTAATATTAGCTCATCCCAAGTTTTAAATATTTAATTGTAGCATGAAAAGGATTGCAATTATGTTATATCTTTCAAATGAAAAATAATTATATTAGTTAATTAAAATTTAATTTATTTAAAGTAATGAATGCTAAATCTCTCTGCATAGTTCAAATAAAAAAAAATTAAATTTTAGTTAATTTTTAGGTCATAAATATTTAAAAATTAATATGAAAGATATTATAGTTAAATTGAATAATTATAATAAGAAATGATTAATTAAGAAACTATTGTCCAAGATAAAATACCTAATATCGGTCACAAAAATTACATTATTGTTACTCTCTTTGACCCCCAATTGTTTTTGGTCCCGAGCGCGGTGGTTCGTCGGTCTACAATAAAGAGACTGCTACATGTTTTATTTGTCGTGGCAAAAGAATAGGATTATTTGCTATAAGTATATAATTCATGGCAAAAAAGTTTATCAATATAGCTACAATACAAAAAATATTCATAGCAATAAGTATTAGTCCTTAGCCATGGAACATGTAAAGTTTGTAGCTAACTTTTAGTTACGCTACATTTTGCTAAGAATGCTACGGAAAAAGTTATTGTGGCTAAAGCTTTTTGCTACGGAAATTTTCATATTTACCTACGATATACTTCATAGCTATATATGCATAATGTTGTAGTGTCTCTTCTAAAAAAAACTCACTAACCTAAAATAACGCTCCACCTCCCCACATTCCCCTATTCTCTTTTCCCTCTTCATTTGTAACTCCTTCTCTTCCCACCCTTCAAACCCCCCAGCACACACGCTTCTCTCTCCCCACCTTCTTCCCCTCACAAATCCTTCTCTCTTTCTTATTTCTCAAGTACACGAGTTACCACCTCAATTGTTCACCACTCTCAAGTAAGTTCATGCCTTCTTTCTCTCTTCTCTCTTATTTTTTATTTCTTTTGTAAGTTAATTTCAGATTTGTGTCAATGTTTTAGACTAAAACTTTTTTTTTTTAGTTGATAATGTATATGATGGTAGAAAATAGCATGACTTTGTTGTGTAGAAGTTGATTATGGTAGGGATGAGTATGTGTAGCTATTGTGGTTGATTTGGGAAGGGTTTATACCTTCATGGGGTAGTTGTGCTAAATTGTAGACCCATGCACACTAGGTGTTTGTGAAATTTCCTCAATGAGCTTTAAATGCTAATGTGACCATGGTGCTGGTGAAGTCTGAGTAACCGCCCTAGGTTCACACAACTCACACCCTTACTAACAGTGGCCCTTGTTTTGTCAGGTACCATGAATCCATCAAGAAAGAGACATGTCACAGGTTCCTCAGCCAGTGGGCCAGGAGGTTCTTTGAGAGCTCGGGCACAAGCTAGCTCGAGCCAGTTCGATAGTAGCCGTTTTGTATCTAAAGAAGCTCAAGACAGGTTTAATGAGAAATCATCCAAGAAGCCTATGCCCGAACAACCCATTGACATGGCAACTCTTCGGATTGAGTGCCCGAACATATACCATGAATTGAGGAGACGTCAGCTCAACATTTTTTTTGAGGAACCGAAGGAGGGCAATATGATGTTGGTACGAGAATTCTATGCCAATTGCCCGGAGCATGTTGATCGGGTTGTCACAGTGCGCAACACCCGTTTGAATGCTTCACTTGAGGCCATCCGACGAGTGTACAGGTTGCCCGTCTTAGACGGGGAGGAAGACTTTTATCAGACATATCAGAAAAATTCTGTCACTTGAAACTTCTTCGTCCAAACAATCTGTGTGCCTGGAAAGGATCTAATATGGGTCACTCCTAGAATCACCCTGAACTCAGCCTCTCTCACTTGGGAGGCAAAGTATTGGCTGACAATCATCAACAACCGTCTGCTGCAATCAAGCAATGCTACTGATATTAATGGGACGAGGGCAGCAACGATATGGTGTTTCGTAAGTCACCACGATTTTGACGTGGCCCGACTTATCCAGAACGAAATGTTCATTCGCTCAAAGGAGAAGAATTATGGTTTTTACTTCCTTTATCTGGTCACCAGGCTTTGTCGAGCGGCAAGAGTTCCTGAGAATCCCAATGTAGATGGGAAGGTGCAAGTAAAGGCCGCATTCAGGGCGAGCAAAATAACAGTTGGGAAAGACCAGGGGGCACCTAAAGTTGAGCAAACTGATCCCTTGGATGAGGCGGATGATGATGGTGATGAAGGGGCTATGCATGACCCCGCCCCACATATGCAGATTGCTGATGAGGCACGCCCATCTCAGGCCCGCCGGAGTACCCGATTAACAACCTTGGAGCAGGACATGGTTGGGCTGCGCACTTCGATCAATGACCTGGATACAAGAGTTGACACTCTGGCTACTCAAAGTGCTAAGTCGGAGAAGAAGATAATGGGCTGGCTACGGGCGTTAGGACGAGCATGTCACCTCGATCCTGGCACTGTCTTCGATCAGGATTGAACATCAGGTAAGTCCCCTTACCTTACTCTGCTTTAATTTATTTGACATGGGGACTTGCCAAGTTTTTAAGCGTGGGGTGGGGATGAATTTTTTGTTGTTGTTGTTGTTGTTGTTGTTGTTGTTGTATATTTGTATGTATTTGATTGGTATTTTGGTTTGTTTAATTAACTTCGACTTGGCCCGAAGATGTACACCTCTCGACGGGTTTCTTGAGGGACTTAAGTCGAACAAAAAAAAAGGATTTTGGTTGTTGTAGTAGTGTATTAACTCCCCCTTATTTTTTTTAAACCACGATTCTTTTACAAGGGTTTTCATTTGAACCGGGTGTAGTTAATTTTTTCTTTTTTTTAGTTTAGGATCTTCTGGGCGAGGGAAAGAATGGAAATAGGAGCCCCTAACTCCATGGTACCTTGAATATAGATTACCTTAGTGTGACACTTAGGCTTATTAGTTGACTCTAGCAAGAAAGCCTTAAAATGTGTGTTCTTGATTTGGCTTAAGTACCTTGAGCAGATTGTCTAATGATCCAAACTGAATTGAGTCATGTGCCATGTGTGAGTGAGGCTTTGTGTATTCTATGCTAACATTCAATGCCTAGAACTTGCCTTGTGTGTTTACGAAGCGAAATGGTAGCCTTATTTGGTCTAGGAAGTGATATAGGATTTTCTTTGTTGAACCTATTTATGTATATTTTACCCACCTGATTGTATATACCAAAGTTAACCCCTTTGATCTTGTAATCCTGTTTTCCTTGGCAACCATATTACAAGCCTTACCTAAAATTTGAATGATCCATCTATTTGAACCCTATCACCTCTTATAAGCACTTGATTTGTGATGAATATGGAAAAGCTAAAGTGTGTGGTGGTTGGTTGAGCTTTTGAGGAACTGAGGGAATACGGATAAAGGTGCACGGTGTGATAATTAATACTAGAAGCCACCGAAATTGAAGAAAAAAGAAGAAGAGAGAAAATGAGATGTATTGTTTAAAGAATAAGTAATGGTGGTGGCTTTTGAAAAAAAAAAGTGTGCTTAAAGAATTAGGAGCTATAACACATTGATGTAAAGGTGGAATGGTGGTTTGATAAAATTGAGGGCTTAAATGTGAAAAGTGTATTAAAGTGCTTAGGGAGGTGTAGTCACTCTTATATCTAAATGTATCTTACCCGTCCCGCAGCCAACATTACAACCAAATAAAGTCCTAATTGATTCTAGACCGAATGAGCTCGATTAGTAGAGTATTACACTACGGGCAAGCTTATGGTGCGTTTTCTGTGGCACAAGAATTTTTTTCTGAGGGTGAACGAAATTGTGTTTATTTGAAGTCCTCAGTGTGTGAATTATATTGACTATGACATAAGTCTCTTTTATGGTGAGTAGGCACTTGACTCATGAAAGAAAGGTAAGTCTGGACCTCTAATTGAGAGTAGGAGAGCCGGATAGAGACATTATGTGGCTAGAGAGAGAGTCCACTCTTGCGGTGTGGATGTTACGCTAAGGTAGTCTACCATTGTGAATTATTCTTGGTATGAGGAGTAGGGAAGTTACCCAATGAGTATTAGGCCTGTAGAGTGTGGTTTTGTTACTCAAGGACTAGCACCAGTTTAAGTGTAGGATGTTGATAGTAGCCTATATTAAGCAATGTAGATGCTATTTATGCTCTACATGTTTTGAATGCTAAAAGATAACAAAATGCTCTAATTGAGATTTTTATCCTTTGCAGGAGCTACTACGAGCTAGGAGGAAGATAAAGAGTGTTTTGAAGTCGAATGTGTACATATAAGGCCAATCGAGGATAGCCCGAATGAAAAAGAGCAAGAAAAGACAAAGATTACATTGAAGTCCAGGACCGCGACTGCGACCTGGAATGCGGTAAAAAACAGTGAAGTGCAAAACGACCGCGGTCTAGTCCGCAGTTGGTACCGCGACCGCGGCCAAACGGGATGCTGCCAAGAAGTTTAGGGGCTAAAGTGTAAATTGCTGGAAAGATAACCTAACCCTATATAAACCCAAAAACTCGCCCAAAGTCAGTTCCAAGCTTGTTTTAGACTCAATTGGAGGCAAGAACAAGTGAGAGGAGATCAAGTCATCTTTAGAGTTTTTCATTCTTCTTTCTTTTATCATTAATTGTGAATTATGAACCATCTTATTGCTTTATCTTATTTTAGCATGAGTAGCTAAACATATAATCTGGGGTTTTGATGAAACCTATTGAAGGATGAAATTTTTGCTATGTTAGTATAAATTTGCCAAAGTTTAATATCTATTTGTTCAACTACATGCTTGTTGTAGTTAATTGAAGGGCCCTCAATTAGCTGTGCCTATTTAGTATGTATTACTCGGGAGAGAGTGCATATTTAGGTAGTTGTTGAACAACATCACTCCCGACGTATATGGGGGATCAATAACGAAGGGTTTAAAGGTGGGATTAGGGATAAAGAAATCGTGGGTGCGATCTAAGCGAGCTGTAATTAAAGCTAGCTAGCGTAATTCGGGAGAATATGTCTAGTATATTGTCGTAATTACTCGGGAGAGATTTACGACAGTAAGAGTGCTCATGATCGATAGAGAAGATTAGACAAATTTATACCAAAAATAGCGGAAGAGATTCCAACAATAGAGAAAATCATAACCTTAGATCATTTCAATTATTGTATATAACCCGTTCTTAGTTAGTTCTTAGTCATTATAGTTGACTAAGTATTAGTTAGTTAAGAAAATCAACCATTTGTTATCTAAATATCTTGGAAAGTTGATTACGTGGAATTGCTTGGGTCTGATAGCAGTAATTGATAGGTTAATTCCCTGTGGGATTCGACTCTGGACTTAATATCCGGAATATATTTGCAGCGATCGCTTTTTCCTTTTTATAAGGCATAGTTGGGCGTGATCAATAATATATACCAAATTTATAATAGAAATCGTGTTTCTAGATTTAGAACCTTAACAAACCATCACAAATTCACATAATCAGTACCTTTAAGACATTAAAAATTACATTTCCAAATATTTTTGTAGGTTTAGAAGTCTATGTTTTGTTTTAAAAATGTTACTCCTTCCGGTCCAAAATAAGTTATTTTTTTTCCTGTTTTCACGCAGATTAAAAAATCCATCTTTTAGCATTAATTAGCAATGAAATTGAACATATTAACCTTTACTATCCCACATAAATACTCCTAACACATACTCCAACACTATCTACTCCAAGGGCAATGTAGGAAAAAAAATAATTAATTCATTCTTGAAATCTGAAAAAATCACTTATTTTGGACCACAAGAAAAAGGCCAAAAAATCACTTATTTTGGACCGGTGGGAGTATAATTTTAGAACTTTCAAGACAAATAGAATATTCGTGGTTGTTGTATTTGTGTTATGTTCATTTGAATTCATATTTTCTTGCACCACCAAATTTTCATGATTTGAATCCATTTTTAGATAAGTAGAAGTGTCCACTTGATTTGGTTTGATAAGGAGGAAGTATACTAAACCGTATGTCGTATTTGTTTTTAAGAAAATACAATAATTTGTATACACATAAAATACAATGGAAATACAAATGCAAAGACTCTTCAGCTACCAATATTTAATTTTCGCATACCTCAATGCTTGGGAATAGGAAGAGCCTCTCCATATTTAATTTTATGTTTTGGAGGAAAAATAGTAGGCTAAATAGTTAGGGGGTCTTTGATATCGTGTGGCCAAAGTTGGGTCTCTAAATGATTTCTCAAGAGTAATTTCTAAATAATTTAGATACAATAAATATGAAGCCATAAACTTTCGAACCAATAACCTTCTGAATCCATAAATTTCATAAACTTCCGAAAGGCTAAACTTTTAAAACCGCGAAAATTCGAACCCTTAAACTTTATATTTTTTTTCTAACCTGTAAACATTCAAACACATAAATCTAGCTCCAAAAACTCATAACTTCGAAATTTGTAAAATTTTGAATATGTAAACCGAAAAATAAAAAAAATAAAACTGAAACATTTAAGTCAATCAAACATAGAAAAATTATAAAACATTTAATGAAATTTTTTTTTTCTTTCATATCAAACACACCCTAATATAGGTAGTAGTTTAGAAGTTGCATGCATCGCCATTTACGCCACCTGTCTAACTCTATCAGCAAACCTCTTACTTCTGGCCACAGTTTGAAATCTGTCCTCTTCGTCGTCGTCATTGATGACTCACACAAGATTGTGAAACGGGAAGGTGTGATCGAGTGAGATTCATAATCTAGAAACTAATGCAGATTAATTATTTACTAAGTTGAAAGACATTATTGTAGAAAATCTCTATATTAATGTCAGCAATGGCAGAGACAGAAATTTTCACAAGTTATTCAGAAAAATATCACAATATCATGTGTAAGATTTGAAGAAAACAATTTTTGAACCACATCTTTCATTTTACTAACAAGACAACTACTCTAATTAGTTGTATTCGAAAATGTATATATGTACGAATAAATTTTGTTTTTGTTCTATTTGCATACTATAAATTTTCGATAAAAGAGAGAACCATAGCTTTCTTGTTGGCTGTTTTTGTATTTAAATTAAATGCTAACTTAGGTGTTCGTTTAGTTTCATTCGGCAGGAAACAACTTTTAATTAAAACCGAAACTGTTTCCCAAGACAATTGTCCCTTTGAAATTTTTGGACGTCTTTGAGTTTGCTTCTTATCTGTAAGCTAAACAAAAGCTGTAGGATTATTAATTGGTTTTGAATACCTGACGCAACTGTTCATTAATTGCACAACATTCAACCTTCAGCTATGTGCCTATATCCCAATACTAGCCATATTCATATGAGACAAAAGTATCCAACGTAAGACAAAGTTAAAAGCTAGCTACTACTTCGGTTTTCCAACTTATATATTTTCCAGAACAACAGAAAAGTTATTACTACTAGCTTTGAGAACAAGTTCTCTACATTAATGGAGTCCATAAGATGGAGAAAACCGAGTCTGAAACCGATTCAAACTAAGACAAAATTAGCCATGGAAGCAGCTGAAGAAGAGCCATTGAGTCCATCTGCAAGGTTATTTCACGAGCCCAACTTCAACGTTCATGTTATTGCTATAATGGGCTGCAAATCAAGAATCAATCCTCAAGTTATCAAAGAGAAATTGGTCCATACATTGCTTAAGCATCCTCGTTTCTCCAGCCTCCAGGTATCAAAATTTTAGTCTTAATTATTTGCTAATCATCTATTTATGCAAGTCGTAGGACAAATCGAAGAAGTTGTACGTACCTAGTATTTTTAGCTTAAACAATTCATATATATACAGGTAAAACTTTTCACAAAATATATTCATTTTAGTTCACATCTATTATCATGATAGAAATATTTCTGTTGTTCTATAAGGTAATCGTAATCTTTAAAATAGAAAACAGATTTGACGCATGGAGTTCAACAAAATATATCTAAGATGAACACAAGACACAAACGTTTTTCAAATTTGATCTGTACAAATTCAAGTCCTATATTTTTTTGCATGTATATATATATGGTACAACTAAAAAAGGGCTACCCTCTTATATACAATACCTGATCAAAAAAATATAATAAAGGTGGGTAACAAAAGAGAACCCCATACATACAATTACCCATTACCACTTTTATTCTACTAAAATGTACAATCAACTAACTTTGGTATTAGCTTTGCCATATGTGATCCTTAAAGAAGATAGCTGCTATCTAGTCCAAATTTTACTTATTCTACAAAGTGGCTAGACTTTACAACAACAATAACAATAACCCGGTATAATTCCACCTAAGGGGTCTGGGAGTGTAGGATGTACGCAGCCTTACCCCTATCCTGAAGGGGCAGGGAGAGGCATGAAGACTGTTTCCGATAGACCCACGGCTAAAGAAGTTGAAGGAAGTCCTGATATCAAGTAATAGCAAGACAAATAATTAGAAAATTAAATCGAAGATAGCAACAGAGAATATGAAAGGGGTACCGATCGATAACAAGTAATAGCAAGACAGTATAATTAGAGAAATAAATCCAAGGCAGCACACCAGAATATATAAGAACGAAGTACTACTAGCAAACTACGACATGCCTTTAAAAACCAAAAAATCTTCATATGCCTTCTTAAATGACATGTTTCAATATTCTTTTTAAGGTGGTGGATGAGAAAAAAAGTGGAGAGATGAAATGGGTGCGGACAAAGGTGGATTTAGATAAACACATCGTGGTACCACAAGTGGATGAACAAAACCTACAGGGATCACCAGACAAATTCGTGGAGAATTATATTCAGAACCTTAGCAAAACCACACTTGACAAGTCGAAACCTCTGTGGGATCTCCATCTTCTCAACGTCAAAACATCCGATGCTGAGGCTGTTGGCGTATTACGAATCCATCATTCACTCGGAGATGGCACCTCTCTTATTTCCCTTTTGCTCGCTTGTACTCGCCAAACTGCTTATCCACATAAAATTCCAACTATTCATGGAAATAAGAAAAAGCCTATCAATTCTTCAGAGTATACGACTAAAGGATTATGGCAATATTTTGCTAAGGTTTGGTCATTTATGAGATTGTTTTGGAACACAATAGTGGATGTGTTGATGTTTATAGCCACGACTATGTTTTTGAAGGACACAAGTACGCCAATTAAGGGTAAGCCCGGTTCTGAGTTTAATCCTAGGCGATTTGTGTACAGGACTGTTAGTCTTGACGATTTGAAGTTGGTGAAAAATGCATTGAATATGGTACGTATGTATTACAAAAATATGCTATATATATGTTTTGCCAACTTCCTTCTTTTCAATTTTGCATTAGGAACGAAATGTAGATGTTAATATAGTTGTTTGATGTTTTTGAACTTCTTTATTTCATACACAGACAATAAATGATGTCGCTCTGGGAGTGACACAAGCTGGTTTATCTGTATATCTTAATAGGAGATTTGGTAAGTTTCTGCCTCATGTGTTATAATACATTTTTTTAATGATTTATCACCCTCACACAAATCTTGTATAAATTACACTATCTTCTTTACAATGTCAGTGTTAATAAGTAGAATACAAAAAGAAGTGGAAACAGTTCATGGAAGTAATCTTTTATGCAAAATTTGGCAGGTGAGGGCAAGAAAGACGAGGGAGTAACAGAGAAAAACAATAATCTTCCTAAGAACATAAGACTCAGATCAACTCTTCTAGTAAACTTAAGACCGTCAACTGGAATTCAGGTGATGACATCCATTTTTTCTTCAAAAATGTTAGCACTTCTTGTTTTCCTGGCTTATTGATACTCTTTTCGTGTTTAACTTACACGTATATAGGCCTTAGCTGATATGATGGACAAGGACACTGAGGCAAAGTGGGGGAATTGGATTGGCTTTGTTCTTCTACCCTTTAAAATTGCATTACGAGATGACCCCTTAGATTATATCAGAGAAGCTAAGGCAACCATTGATCGTAAGAAAAACTCTTTTGAAGCTATCTACACATTTTCCATTTCAGAATTAGCCCTCAGATTTTTTGGGATAAAGGTAATTAATAGCATCTCACAACCAATAGTCCATCATTTCTTAATTTTTCATCTACATATATATAAGTTCTCTGTTATCAGAAATTGCAAGATTTGACCCCTTTTTATACTGTGGGAAAAAAAATAATTTCAGACATCAAGCTCAATATCGCACAGAATTATCACCAATACAACACTGTGTTTCTCCAATTTGGTCGGTCCCCAAGAAGAAATTGGCTTCTATGGGCACCCTATGGCTTACCTTGCACCTAGTTCTTATGGGCAACCTCATGTAAGTATCATCAATTTAATTGCTTGACCGAATTTAGAAAACACCGATGAGTTATATTTGATATACTCTATATATAGATTCGTGATTTTGTTTAGATCTTTACTTCATACCCGGACTTTGAATTTCAGGCTTTGATGATTAATTTCCAAAGCTATACAAACAAGATGACAATAGTTCTATCAGTAGACGAAAGCATGATTCCTGATCCGTATCAATTGTTAGACGATCTTGAACTATCTCTAAAGCTCATTAAGGATGCTGTGGTAGAGAGAGGCCTTTGCCATAAATAAAATGTACTATTTGACAAGACATATCATATCTTTAGTTTGCTCTTCTAGTTTTATGGCTTAAACGTTATGGTTTATTTTTTGTTCTTATTAGGAAGCATCTTGTTGACAATAACACAGGTATAATGCAACTTATCGGTGTGAGGACAATATTATAACCAAATATAATATTTGGAGCAATAGATATGTATACATATCATAAATATATGTAATCGTGCTGACAGACTCATAGTAGAGTATCTACGATCATGAAATGAACACCAAATCTTCAAGTTTTGTCTAGGAGCTCCTAAATATGTAATAAGCTAGTCAACCTTAGTTCTGAATTTTGAGAAGGCAGCCTCTTTGATAAGCATGAATGAGTCGACAAAATCATCCCCAAGCCGGTCCGAATCTGGAATCATTCCTTCATCAACTGCTACTACAAATGTTAACTGCTTGGCATAACTACACGCATGAACCATTAGCCCCTACAATATGCACTTGAGAAGATTCATATAACTGATCTCAACTAGTTTGTGATTTAAATGCGGTTGCTTGCTTGATTGAAGAAACTTACAGTAGGATGTCCATAACATGTTGGGGCAAGGAATGCCAATGGATGGCCTGACCAAGAAACTTCTTCTAGCGGGCCCGCTACATTTGAAAAGGCTAGTGTTGTTTGAGATGGAACTCTTTTTGCAAGTCTTGTCACACCCTATGTGTAATGCCAATTAAGAAAAATAAAAGGGAAAAAAATAAACATCTCAAGTTTAAGGTGTAAAGGGAAATAATGGAGAACTACCTTAAAGCCAAAGAACTTGAGGATAAGTTGTAAAACATAAAAAGTGCATCGAGACTCAAGAGAATGCTTCTTTCGATCCATTGCTGCCTTAGCTTTGCGAACATAATCGAGAGGATTCTCTAATTGTGCTACATTTAAGGGAATTATGACAAAGCCAAAACAATTTCCTTGTATCACTACTGCATTCTTTTCAATCATGTCAGATGCCGCCTGTCATATGATCAGGTGAACTTAATTGATTAGGCACATATATATATATATAGTCTGAAATTTTACCTTACAGTAACAGAGTTATAATCTTTTTAACCCTAAAAACAATCTTGGAAGATTATAATGTTAAGCGTGTAGATGAAGAAGTACTCACTTTGACTCCTAAAGCTGGTCGCAGATTCACTAGAACAGTAGCTCTGCATCTCATTCCTTCTAGCGAAAACTTCCTCTTCCCTTCAACTTCTACTGCCATGTTATGAAGAAACAATAATTATAGAAAGTTTGACTTTCATGGTTAAAAGCGTTTAAACCCTCCCTCATTTTCCAAAAGAAGGATCTCGACTATAATCACCTTAAATTTCTAGATTATTAGTATACCCCCCACCCCCACCCCCTACACAAGCCAAACAAACTTTACGTTGTTAGACACAACCATAAATTAAATATATATCACTTTCAACCGTAATTCCTTGGCCAAAAAGAAAAGTTCCATATTGACTCTCACCTAGCGAGATATATTGATAGTTTTGTGGCAAGATCGAATTTCTAATTCTGTTTATTTAATTATATCTCCGTTAATATTCTTTGTGAAAGTATGTTATTTGTAGGGATAGAGTACAATTGAGCATGCAGGCCACTTAGTGGTCATCCATGGTAAAAGATGAACTCCAGAAAAGACTTGCACATAAATCAAATTACATTTCTAGTAAGTACATAGGAGCTAATTAAGGAGCTTACCGTATCTTCGGTGGATATAACGAGACAAAGCTGCTTGTGTTATCCCCAGTATAACGTCGTTAACTGTCTAAATTTGCAAGAAAGGAAAAATAAAAAAGAGGAAAGGTGAGCTTACGCCGTGAGAGACAAATTTAAACCCATGAAAAGGGATTTATAATGCTATTCAACCTTGTATTTAAGGATTATACACTTACACAGTTTGTCGCATTCTTTATAAATTTAATATCATCCAAGCTAATAGTCCGATAGATAAATCTGTGTCGAGTGGATGACTTAAATCCTTGTGCAACTGTGAAAGGTGATGGAGAATCTTTCAAAAAGAGAGCGGTCGCTACAAACAACCAAACATCAACAATTGTATTGTACAAAAGAGTGATGAACAACCAGAACTTTACGACGTATTGCCATATCAACGACCAAATATCTTTTCTATTGCTTATTGATAAATTTGATTTGGCCTTGGAAGAAGAAGAAGAAACCGGGAGTGTGGGCAAAGAAGTAGGATCCGAAGATTTCCGGAAACAAGAGAGTAAAAGGGAAATAAGGGAAACTCCATCCCCAAGAGAATGGTGAAAACGGAAAATAAAAGTAGACTCGGCATGGGAGGTTTTCACGTTAAGGATGTGAAGATCCCATAGAGGTTTTGACGCGTCAATAGTGGTCGTGCTTAGGTTTGATATATACTCTTCTACCAACTTGTCGTTATCCATACTATCGGCGATTGGTTTCAACTGAGGAACTGTAATATGATCATCTATGTTCACTGTCGTGGGAACCCATCTCATATTTTCGCTGCCATCACTCTCATCCGTTACCTGTTGATGTTTCAGCACAAATTAATTAAGAGGTTTAAGTTTCTACACAAACCTTGTAGAGATATATTTGAACAACCTTGACGTTTCAACACAAAATGAAAAAGTCTAAATAACCTTGTAAAGATTTTACACTACCATGTATTTAGAAATACAATATAACTACGAGTAGTTGTCTATATGAAATGTGAGGTGTAAGTATAATTAACTTGCTATTTTCGTCGATAGTTCTGTCAAAATTGTTTACACAGTTGATGTGCACAACTAACTTAATTTGCCCTAAGATAATTGCATGCCAAAAGTACATGATATATGGAATATGTCCCCCACAAGCGGTAAGCATGCTAAAAAACAACCTAGTGTATGCTAGTATTAGTGGAGCAAATTTTATCGATCATTTCAAATTAAATTATGCCCATTTAATTAATTATAAAACGAAAAAGAGATCCTCCGGGCTAATGAAGGAGGCGCGACATGATCTTAAGAAAACCTTGGGAACTGTATCTGCCATGCAAAATTAATTGTGATTATATATGTATACTACTACTTTTCATGTTTCAAATTTGTTAGTTACCTGCAAACTGGAAAAGCGTGGGTGTTTAAGCAACTTGCATTGCATTTCAGCTTTCATGGCGTCAATGTCAAGTGGTACTTTCCAACCCATGATTGCTACGATGTGAACATTGTAGTTTGGTTCATGAAACATTTTGGAATTTGGACTCAATAATGCTTCTTCTTCTTCTCCATTTTCTAATTTCTTTGTTGTTCGTATAGGTTTGAGAGCCATCCTGTTTCCACCACACTCCATATCAGAGCAAATATTATTACTATCTCTTATCGAAGTACAAAGCAAATGCTGATTAAAGACTCCAATTATTTAAAGAAGGAATGAAGATTTATTGGGTATACACAGAGTAGACAGATTTCAACCGTAAACGGAAACTTTCATTAAAAGCACAACTGTCTTGATAATTTAAGTTTTCGGAAAGTTTCGAGACTAGTTTAAACTGCTTTTTTGTGAAAATATTTTTTTTTTTTGAGAGAAGCTTAATTATGAACTTAAAGGGGAAAATTACAAAAGAGAAATTCGAAAATTTAGTTCTAACAGTAACAAGATATATATGGTTTTGAAGGTTTGACGAACAAGCTGCATGCATTGGGTTTTAGAATTCATATGCTTTATCTTTATTTTTTATTCCATATTGTGTAACAAATATGTCTTCTGCTATGTAATTGAGTAATGAATTTAGTCACATTAAATAATTAATTCTTTTAGTGAAGTGGATCTAGGGGCGCTGGTTTGGGGCATATATAGGAGGTTGTTTCCCGTGGTCAGCTAGAAGGGCTGAACTTCATAATATCAGTCCTTATTCTAATTAATAATAATAAGAATATAGTGGGGAATAACGAAGAACGAAAATCTTTTTCTTTTAACATGAGAAGATCATACGTATAACTGAGCGAGGAAATGTACGTTTAACCAAAAGTTGTGGATTTGCACTTGTTACATGGAGGCTGGAGCTTAGATGTTAAATATACAGTTGAAAATTACTCGTATTATATATACTAAAACAGCCATCAATTTTCATAGAAGAGAATAATGAATGCAGTGGTAATATGAACTTACCCCTTAAATTCACAGACATATACGAAATGGAATATATCAACTTTAAATCAGTTTTAAAAAGTCGGCTGGTTGGTGTAACTAAACCTTTATTTTAAGTTCATTAACGGTTATCCTTGTGCCATTTGTTATCTAAGAAGTAGTAGAGAAATAGCTGAGGTTTGGTGACAGTTGGGGAAATTGTTGTCACTTTTCAGAGTAGACAAAAGTGCCCAAAAGGTAGGGAACAAGGCGAACAGCTAACAACATTGTGGACTGGGCTAAATTTTAATGTTAATGCACCAAATTGTTGCAAATGAAACATTTGGGCGGGCGGGCGGGTGGGTGGAGTAAAATACCTGTCAAAATTGGCCCAAAATAACATAGCCCGCTCAACCCGGCCTAATTGACCCGTCAGTGCTCAATAGCCCAAACTGACGCGTGAGGTTGCCCAGATGTGACGCGTGTAACTTCCCAAATCTGCAACTTTTTTACCTCTGAAATCTGCGGGAGCAAGCTGAAACTCCTGGAGTGAAATCTTTTACCTCTCTCGGACTTGTAGTTTTTAGTTAATGTTTTAAATTATAAATTTACTAGAGGAGGAAAAGCTCGTATACGGGCCCAATATTATAGTCTTAAAATTATTGTTTGTTGATGCTTAATTAATTTTTTGATAAATAAATTGATTCATGCTATATTCATTTAATCACGGATAGAGAATGATATTGGCGATCACAATTTATAATTAGTGTATGTTAATAATTTACTTAAAATTATAATTTGTTTAAATTGATCCAATTAACATAAAAAGACTATGTGCTATAATACCCATTTTTAACATTCACATCAAACATAACATCAAATCGAAAATTTAATTTGAATGGTATTATTTTCCTATTTGAATATTTTACAAGAGAATACATTAAAGCTGCAAGTGTCATCTATATTAATAAATTTTCTAGAATAAGAAGCTTACCAATATATCTGTAAATTATTCTTGAATACATCCAAATTGGTTTCACAAGAGTTTCAATAGTGGGAACAATCTGCTACTTGATGAAAGTTAACACGAACAACATCATTCTTTAAAATATGATAAGAGATGAAAAAAACTTACTATAATTTTACTTCATGTCTTGTATACAACAAAATCAAGATAAATTTTTAGTACAGTAAATAAAGAGAATTTCCAAGGGGACTCGCACCCCTAAAGAGGCAATTTACTACTTCAAACAAAGAGAACCAAAGGCACTAAACAAATATTAAGATGATATAAATTGTAGTAATTCATAGTAATTCAAATTATATTTTATTATAACTCATTTAAAATGATGTTAACTAGTGATAAAATATAAAACATGTGATAGAAGTCTATATAAATTTTTATAGGGATTTTAATTTTTTTTCTTAATTAAAGAGATAAGTAAAATGTTTTTATTTTTCTATAGATTTTTGTAAATATTGTCAATATTTACCAATATCTTCTTTTGTTGCACTATTATTTATAACAACAACAACAACTAACCCAGCTTGATCCCAACATGTGGGGTCTGGGGAGGGTAGTCTGTACGCAGACCTTACCCCTACCTAATGCAGGTAGAGAGGTTGTTTCCAATTGACCCTCGGCTTAGGAAGGGCAAGAAGAAGAAGAGAGAAGCAAGGAAGGAAGAAAGATGAAAAAAATGAAATAAAAAATAGAAAGGCACACATAAAGGATATATAGTATCCAATACTAGTAACAGGGAATACAATACCTGCGGCGAATAAAATCACATACCGTAATAAAAATCTAAGAATATGAAGGGGAATGCATGCTACTACGCCTAACGGTGCACTATTATTTTAAAAAATTAATTTTATTTTCTCTGTGAAAAAAAAAAGGAACGTTTCAAATGATTATTTACATGCAATACTCTTCATAAAAGTAGTATAATCAACATGGAGTAACATTTAAAGAAGTTTTATAGTTATGGGAATGTGAGTCCCATGTATATCAATGATAGTTAGTATTTAAGAATTACAAATAAAGTATAAATTTATTTTGAAATGACAAATATACCCTTGGCCTACCAACTTCTCATTTCTATATTTATAAATTTATATAGAGAGTATTTCAATAAATTATGTGCTTTTCTTCTTTCAAGTACCCTAGTCTCTGGCGTGTGACAATAATAGGAGTAAATGTGAAATGATTGGTTTATCGTTTGGGTTTGATGTTTATTTTTGTGTTTTTCTATTTTTAAATAAGTACTACGTTGATTTGGTTACTAAGGAAATATACATGAAAATAGTCACTTCTTTGTCTTAATACTCGCTAGTATTAGTTTCCGCTCGATATGTGGATAAATATCAAATTTTGATTTGAATTATTTAGAATATGTGCAAATTATGTTAAAATTTAAACCTAGCAAATAACAATTACATATAATTATTAGATAATAATTGAGAAGCAGGACATGAAACTGTTTTTCATATTTCATACTGGATAATATATCTTGTTTCAGCATATTGTTTTAACAAAATTCTTACTATCACATTATGTTTTACGTACCTCAAAGTCAAATAAATATTATCCTTCTACATTTTCATAAAAAAAGAATCTCTATTTAATCTTTGATTATAGTTGTTGCATTATTCATTACTTAATATTGTTATATTTTCATGTGATCTTTTATTAGCTTACCAATTAATTTAATATCCTCTTATTACCCTTTTGATAATCATATATAAATATGAATTTTTATTCCTAAAATTTAATATTTTTTTATACTTCTTCTCTTAGTTGGAGCTCTTTTGCCATTTAAACATATTTATAATATTATTTAATTATTTAATATACTTATACTTAAACTAATTCAAGGTATAAACACTCTCACACTATCTTTATTTTTCTTTTTATATTTTTACCCCTATTATGAAATTTAAGTTAGTTCTTTATATTAATATTTATAATACAATCAAAATATGTAGTATCACATTTTATTTTAAGTTACAACTTTATTTTATCCAAAATATTAACACACAAATTTTTTAAGTATTATATTTTAAATCTATTGTATTTTCTTATGACTATTTTATATCACATGCAATTAAATTTTCTTTTTCTTTTAGCTTCAGTTTAACTTTAATTTTCGTTACCAAATTACCTATACGAGGCAATTTATTTTGTATTTTTAAAACGTTAATTTGTTATCCAATTGTTATTCTTCTGTATTTAGTAAAACATTAATTTTTTGGTCATATCCGTAGTATGAAAAATTTTACCATAATTTTAATCTTATCTCAAGTTCAAATAATATTTCGCTTGTATTTCTATTATTAAATATTTTTGAATTTTTATTTATTTGCTATCTCGTTACCTAATATATAGTATTTAATGTTTTCATGTGACTTCATTAACTTTTCTCTGTATTTAATATCACTATCCATTTATATCCTTTAATACAATATAGATCAATGTGTGGTTTTTTAATATTGATATAATGTCACGACCCAAAACCACCCGGTCGTGATGGCGCCCATCGTGAAACTAGGAAAGCCAACTCACTCTCAAACAACACGAATTTTCCATTTAAAAACTAGATAAAAGCCTTTTCAAATTGAAAGTTGAATAAAAGAGAATAAACTTCAAAACAGAACTACAAAAAGTAAACCTCAAAATACGGGTGTCACTAAGTCATGATCCATACTACAACTTTTCCAGAATTTAAAAAGACAACATTGTTTGGAAAATAGCCAACAAAATACGCAAAGGAAGATAAAGAAGGAGAAAGGCGGGTCTGCGATCGCCAAGCAGCTACCTCGCTCTCTCCGGAGATAACCCGCAACACAATGATCAACAGTCGCTACCGCGGCCTGAGATACCTGGATCTGCACATAAGGTGCAGGGGGTAACGTGAGTACATCAACTCAATAAATAACAAGCCCAAACTGTGGGGCTGAGAGATAGTGGCGAACTCCACCTCAACAATTATAACATAATCGATAAGCAGTAATGTAGGCATGTTTGCAGTTAGATAGGCAACTCAAATAATAATATAAATGCAAATCTGACAGTTCAGGATATATAACTCAATTTCTGTTACATGCCAATGCCTCAACTGTATGAAATTCACAATGCACTCCCACTCTCAAATGCTCGTCCCCTCAGTACTGTATATGGCTCGCACGGCCCAGGAAAAATTTATCCCGGAATATATATATATATATATATATAACAGTAGTCACTCAGTACTGAGGAAGGCCAGTCCAGCCCTATGGAGAAGATCCATCTCCAGATAATGATAATAACCTCACAACCACTCGGTACTATATATGGCTCACACGACCCATGGAAGATCCGTCCCAAAATATATACATCTCTGACATTAGTCACCCAGTACCGAGGAAGGCCATTCCAGTCCCATGAAGAAGATCCATCTCCGGATATAAATACTTCGGACAAGATCCATGTCCAGGGAAGATCCATCTCTCATTAATATCAACTGTACTAATTGGGGGTGTGTTACAAACTCTGGAGGGGCTCCTATATCCCAAGTGTTATCATAATCATCAACATAACCGCTGAGGCGTGCAGCCGATCCCATAACTATCACTCATCATCAGGCTCTCGGCCTCACTCAGTCATCACTCTCCAGTCTCACTCACAAGGGCTCACAATGCATGAACTAGCCCGAATCAATGATATAACGTGCCAAAAAAGGATAACTGAGATTGAGACATGATATGATATGCATAAATAGGACTGAGTACAAAATATCAATAACACAAATGAGATGACGGCAAGAAATGACCACTCGGGTCTCAACAGTATCAGCGTAAAGCCTTAACATAATATCTAGCATGATTTCTAGCATGTTTACATTGATCATATGGATAGAAGCACGGATATCAACAAGAAAGAGTCACTAAACAGTGCCATGGAATGAACCAGGTCATAATTCTCACAGTGCACGCCCGCACGCCCGCCACTTGGTAGGTAAGTCACCTCGATTCTAATCACATAACACATAGTTCGGGGTTTCGAACCCTCAGAACCAAGTTTGGAAGCGTTACTTACCTCAATTAAGCCAAAAATCTACTCTGCAATTCCCTTGCCGCTCAACTCGGCCACAAATCGCCCTGAATCTATCCAAAATCAGTATATTATCATTAATATATGCTAAAGGAACGAAGCTCACATAAAAATTATCCAATTAAACCACAAATTCCGAAATTGGCCAGACCCGACCCCCGGGACGACGTCTCGGAATCCAACAAAAATTACAAAACTAGAAACCTATTTCACAACCATATCAAATTTACTCCAATCCGATAACAAAATCCCATTCAAAACCCCAAAAATCCAACTCAAGAATTCTTCCCCGTTTTCCCTAATTTTCCACCTCAAATCAAAAATTAAGTGATGAAATTAAAGGCATAATCATGGAGTTTGACCAAAATTAGATACAAATCACTTACCCCATTCCATATGGTGAAAATTGCCTCAAAAATCGCTTCAATCCGAGTCCATAGCTCCAAATATGTTTAAAATGGCTGAAACCTCAAAATATAGCTTATGCCTAGGTATTTACTCATCGCGATCATGAAAACTGCTCCGCGAGCGCGAAGCACAACTTTTCTCAGCCCAAAATCTGCCCTTCGAGATCACGGAAAATGCTTCGCGATTGCGAAGACCAAATGCCCATCTCTTCTAGATAGCCTCTAGTATAATGGTCATAATATTATGTAAAAATAAACTCCAAATTGCAAATAGTTTGACTTTTTGAAAATTAGACACGAAGGTCTACAACTTTCTTTCTTTGATAATTTCCCAATTCCTTATAGATTACGAGATATAAGCCGCCAAAGTCAGCCCTATGCAACACAATGCGATTTCCAAACTCTTCCAGGACAGGATGTAGTGTATCAACCATAACTCTTTAAAAACAACTTCAAATTCCACATAGTTTGATTTACTGAAAACTAGACACAAATTTCTACAACTTTTATTTCTTGATCATCTCCAAATTCTTTATAGATTGCAATATACAAACTTCCAAAATCGGGTCAGTGCAGCAAAAAATTTCCTCTACGCGATCACGAATGGCCTTCTGCGATCGCGGTTCACTCGCCATTTTCTCTCATTTTACTTATCTCGATTGCGACAATTCCCAGCAATCGCATAGCACACTGTTGTAGCCAAAAACCAGCAGCTAAAAAAGGCCTATAAATGGTCCGAAATTCACCCAAGCCCCTTGGGACCCCGACCAATAATACCAACACATCCCATAACATCATATAAACTTAGTCGAGCCTTCGCATCACTCAAAACAATATCAAAATACCAAATTAACCCCGAATTCAAGCCTAAGGATTTCTTAACTTCCAAAATTTGTCAACGATGCCGAAACCAACCAAATCACTTCGGAATGACCTGAAATTTTGCACACACGTCACAAATTACACTATGAACCTATTCCAACTTCCAGAATTCCATTCCTACCCCGCTATCAAATTTTCTACTGCTGACCGGAAATCGCCAAATTTCCATTTTCGCCAATTCAAGCCTAATTCTACCACGGACCTCCAAATTACATTCTGAACACACTCCTAAGTTCAAAATCACCTAACAAAGCTATCTGAACCATAGAAACCTTAATCTGATATCGATTACTCAATAGTCAAAATTTGGTCGAACCTTTCATATTTAAAGCTCCTAGTTGAATATTATTTCCCTATATCAATCCCGAATAACCTGAAAACCAAAATTGATGACTCACATAAGTCATAATACATCATACGGGGATACCCATGCCCGCAAACCACCGAGTGAAGTGCAAATACTCAAAACGACTGGTCAGGTCGTTACATATAAATAGTTATATGTGACTTTTTTTGTTATGTCATATGGTGTAACGACCTGACCTGTCATTTTGAGCATTTGCATTGTGTTCAACGGTTTGAAGTCTTGAGTAGCTTCATATAATGTATTATGACTTGTGTGAATCGTCAGTTTGAGTTTTCAAGTTATTCAAAATTGATTTGGAAGAATGATTCTCAACTAGGAAGCTTTAAGTTGGAAGAGTTGACCAAGTTGGACTTTTTAGTACTTGACCTCGGATCGGAGTTTTGATAGTTTTGTTAGGCGGGGGTGGTTATTTTGGACTTGAGCGTATACCTGGATTTGCATTTGGATATTTCTAGAAGGTTTCGGCACTATTTGGCGAAAGTTGGATATTTAAAGGTTTGGAATGTGGATAAGCTTGACGGGGAGTTGACTTTTAAGATATCGTGTTTGAATTGTGATTCCAGGAATTTAAATAGCTTCGTTATGTCAATTGGAACTTGTGTGCTAAATTTGAGTACATTCCGAGTTGATTTGATAAGGTTCGACACGACTTTTGGAAGTTGAAAGATTCCAAGTTCATTAAGTGTGATTTGAGGTGCGATTTGTGGTTTTGATGTTGTTATGCATGATTTGAGACCTCGAGCAAGTTCGTTTTATGGTATGGGACTTGTTGGTTTGTTCAGACGGAGTCCCGAGGGGCTCGGGTGAGTTTCGAATATGTTTGGGTTGTGTTGCTCTCGTTTTTGATGTTTTGACATTGTTTCTTCAAGCATAAGTGATACCACATTAAGTAAATGAGCTCTAGTTTCTGTTTTGATTAAAGCATTAGATCCGTACCGTAATTTGAAACTGTAACAACTTAACTCATCAAGTTTTGACATCATATAAGAGATTTATGGACATTTTACTAAGAATTGGGTTACCAGATTTTTTTTAGATTACTCAAGAAATTGTCACTAAATTCGTATTTAAAAATATGTACTATTTCCAAATATTGAAACCAACATATCTCCTTCATTATATGGTCAAATAGAGTGATTCAAACGTCAAACTTGACTAAAATTTAATAAGGAATCTAGTGGAGGAATTAAAGACGAGATTTAGGATCATTTGGCATGAGAAACGAGGCAGTACAACAGACAAAAACATATAATATCAAGGGTTTGTTCAATTTGTCATATTTTGAGTTGGGGAGCTCGGATGTGGGAAAATTTGGAGGTAATTTTCATCACACAAATTAGGGTAAGCATTCTTAACTCGATTTTGATTATATTTAATGCATCTATTCTCGTTTTTGGCATTTGGTGGTTGAATTCAAAAGAGAAATTGGGTTTTTTTGTCTAAACCTTCATGTAGTGATCTTTTGGGTTTTGAACATCGATTCGGAGTAGAATTTGAGTGAAACTAGTATGGTTGAACTCGCAATTTAATGGGTTATCGGATTTTGTGAGTTTTGTCGGGGTCTCGAAGTGTGGGCCCGGGTCTGACTTTTTGGTTGACTTCGGATTTTGATTAAAGATTCGACCTATTTCATTTAGAATGGTTTCCTTAGGCATTATTTGATGTATTTGAGCTGCTTCTGACTAGTTTTGAGTCGTTCAAAGGTTGATGCATGTGGAACGGAATTTTTAGAGTATTGGTTGGCTTGCTCGGTATTGAATTCAGCTTGGTTGAGGTAAGAATCATATCTAAACTTAGTTGAGACACTACTTTCCTGGATTATTTGAGATAGCTACGCGCTATGGTGCACATATGTGAGGGGTTTGAGCCCATGTGCGAGCACCCGGGTATTTATCCATGCTCGGGGAAGTGCTTAGGATATGATATGCCTATAGTTGATTGTTAAGCTTTAAGATATAACGGTATTCACATTTGTACCATTGTTGTGAACTATTTGAGCCATGCCTGAGGTTACGATTTCCTGAATAAACTTGGTAATTGCTAGTTCTGTGATAATTACCGATTTGAGCTACGATAGCACATAATGCACATGCCTAACTTTAGCATGTAATTATACCAGTCCAGGGGCATAAAATCTGATATTGTATCCATCATATATATGTGTGTTATTGTATACTTGCTTCTGTGCTATATGATTTGGATTGTTGTGCCTATGACCACGTCGGGCGAATGATACTATAGCACGTGAGTTGTCCGTGCGGATCGAGACATTGATACTATAACACGTGAGTTGTCCGTGCATCACGTGAGTTGTCCGTGCGGATTCTGACCTTGATGCTATAGCACGTGAGTTGTCCGTACGGATCCAGATATTGATACTATAGCACGTGATTTATCCATGCAGCACGTGAGTTGTCCGTGCGGATCCAGATATTGGTACTATATCATGTGAGTTTTCCGTGCAGTTGATATGATGTGGGCTCCAGACAGTTGGTTACATTTCATGATTTCATACTTATTTATATCATTAAATTAGTGAATTGAATGAAAGAAAATGAGAAATTTTGTAAAAACCTTTCAAAATGTAAAATAAGAATTTTAGGAGCGATCTGATGTCGGAAATATTTCCTATTTACTTGCCAATCCCTTAACTAATTACCTTATTTACTTGTATATATTCCTTATATGCTAGATTATTGACTGAGCAGAACACTTTAAGACCAATAATTGTGAGCATCAAAAATGGTTTTACCTGAGACTGTCCCTGATTTGATCATACCTTTGTTCTATACGTGTTGGAAATATTGAACTGCACAAGTGATAGTGAATATAATCTATAGTTCTTGCTTATTTTATCTCACCGAGGTTAGTTATGATTCTTATTGAGTACATAGGGTCGTTTGTACTCATACTACACTTCTGCACCTTGCGGGCAAATACTTGTGTTGATGCTTCTGTGTGTGGCGAGGGCTGACATTAAAGATGTACCTGTATTCCAGTTATAGATATCACTTTTTCTTAGTAGCATTAGATCAAGATTTTTTTCATTTACATTTCAAACAAACAATGTGATTATTTCAATTCAGTTTTTCAAAAAATCTAAGTCTTTGTGACTCATGACTTGTACTACCAATCCTTGGGAACACTTCGTATATAAGTTCAGTTTTATTTTCATTATTTCTCTCAGTAAATCTCATTTGAATTGGATTATTGTTAAATTCGCTTACCTAGCGGGTGAGGTTAGATGCCATCACGACTAGTTGGATTTTGGGTCATGACAAGTTGGTATCAAAGCTCTAGGTTCATAGGTTCTACGAGTCATGAGCAAGTGTTTAGTAGAGTCTTGTAGATCGGTATGATGACGTCCATACCTATCGTTAGAGGCTATCATGGAATTTCGGATACACTTCCCATCTTTCTTTCCTTATCGTGCGACATTGACTCAGCTTGCAGTGTAACTCTTGAATTACTTCCGCGCATTCGTATGCGCACGTGAGCGGTCGATATCAATTGTGCATCGACGGCTTGTGAATTCCATGGATGATGTGCGAGATGTGATTTTTGTGTGCTAATGATGGGCCAGTCTGAAGGACTTGAGGCCAGGTTTTGACGGTAGCTTGAGCACAGGGATTTCGATTGTGTGAGCACATGCTTTTGGACTTATATGTCCGGTAGTGTACCTATGAATGGAATTTGTGGCTCGATGAGTGGTTGGATGGATAATGATGAGTATGATGTGACTGCGGGATGTGTTCAGATGGATTGAATATGACGAGAAGATTTTGCTTGAGACGTAAAACGGACTATTGGGTGCTTGATTTCTATCTTGATGTGGCGAATAGCCTCGAGTTATGAGTGCATTAAAGGTTCTTTCATGTTTCTTAGTTATGGAACAAAGTAGATTCTCATGTCTTATTTATAAGTTTAGACTCAGGAAGATTAAGTGATTGCGTTGTAGTTGTGGTTGTGAAGGGGTATGAAGAGATGTTAGTTTGAGGCTGAGCAGGTGGTTTATAACCTACGAGGTAATCCACGGATGTGTGATCCTTGTGATGTTTTTTGGAGGCTTTATTTTCTACCAGTGGGTTATATTTGTGGGATTTGAGTTTGGATCGATTGTAATAGTTGACCTGCTCATCACGAGAACGAATGCGAGCTTAGGAGATGATTTGAGTTATTATGTGGTTTATGTTACTTGATTTTATGAAGGATTTAGTTGAATCTCACTGATGTATTATGGTTGTAATAACGTATGGACATTGTGAGTTATTGAGTGTTTTGATTTATGGCTTTGAGCCAAGTGGGGGAGCCTGCTATCGATGATTTGGTTGCATGGCTACGTATTGTATTGGTTTCGGTCTGAGGCATACTTGTGAATCAGTTATGACTTGCAGAGGTTGAGATCAAAGATGGCCCGAGTGAGGGGATGTTTGGATGCAGAGTGTATTATCTTTTTTAATGTATGTGAAACTTGGAATGATTGAGTGGTTATTCGTGAGGGATGTAGTGCGCATGGAATAGGAATTTACTCGGTTGTTTAGAGGTGTGGATTACTTTTTTGGGTGTTAATGTGCTAATGAGTCACATGTCATTCGGCCCATTTGGGCGGTGCAATTGATATTTGAGCCGAGTAGATGACTTCTGAGAAGGTTCTAATGGATTCAAGGTTTATATGAAGCAATCGATAATTTTTTTGGATTTGTACATGGCTAGGATCTAAGATTTACATTGGATGGTGTCGAAACTCGTGGTATTTCTATATCTGTAAGGATTCTACATTTCACTATCAGGGAGGTAAAGGCAACAGTTTTAGGTTCACATAAGGTCTCTTCAGAGTGAGTGTCTCGATTGTTGTACTTTGGGGGTGCTAAGAGGGAATACAACTGCTTATGGGCCTTCAGACGTGTGATTTTAATTTAGGATCTTGTGGGGTGAGTTTTGTTTAAAGATCATGGTGTTCTGGCAAGGAGAAGTGTCACCTTGAGGATAATTCGGAAGGAACTAGGAGAAATAAGATAGCTTGGTAGTAGGTTGGATCAACACGGTAATGGGTATGATCGGTTCTTTGGGTACTTATGATATGATGAGCTTCTACAAGTGTTTTGTGGCAATACTCTTGGTTTTGGAAACATGCATGGCTTGGTTGAGCTAGAGAGATTCAATTTCTATGGCTTAGTTATGTGCAAATGGGTTTCGAAGAGTTCTCGATGATTTCTACCACGGTTTGAGATGGATATTTCCTATCGGCGTGAGGAGCATGTCGCGTATTGTGATTTTTCTCCTGGATGGGATCAAATGGAAGGTTTCTGACTGATTGAGTATGTATTATGTTGGTGACTTAGAGTGTATTATGATATTCTCGTACTTTTCATATGATGGTATGATGGATGCGGTGTGTGTGGGGGGGGGATTGAGATTTGCGTGTGCAAGGTCACCGTTCAGTTTTGAAGGGAAGTCGTGAATCTTGAACAATATGGACAGTTTTAGGTGTTTCGATGAATCTACTACTACTTGGTATTGCATTAGAAGGGTGCACATTTCAGAAGGTGCACTGAGTTTTTACTTATGGATTCCTCATTGGTATTGCAGTACACGCCTGGTTGATCGACTGTTGATATTCAGATTTTGCGGCATGGAAGAATTATAAAAGTATTCCTCGTGGGATGATCTTGTATGAGAGTTGTGTCAAACATTTGGGCGGTGGAGTTGGGATCAGATATGGTGATTCGTGTGTTCTATGGATCTGGAGACTGGGAGTTCTCAGAAGCATATTGTTTCGTGGTTGTGGACTGTGAAAATGTGGACAGAGTTATCCAAATGATAGTATATGTTATGGTTAGGTATTGTGGACTTTCGGGGGTTATTTATCTATTTGTGGATGACCAGAGTTGATTTAGGGCCCATTGGTAGGTCCAATGAGGATATGTGTTCTACACCATGTCGGATTGGTTGACTTCGTACCGCTATCTTTTAGGGATGTTCCATTCAGTTAGCGTTGGGCTTATTTATGTATGATATGTTCTATGAGTTACTCGTCTATGCTACGAGGGGTTGTGATTTGTTGGTCATATTCACATATGGTACGGTTCTATTTGGGCCTTATAGTGAAATTTGAGCAAGATGGGTATTGGGATGTTGAATGATTGATTGCGCATTGGTTATGTTCTTTCCGGAATGTGGTATTGTGTTATTTGTGTAACAACCCGACCGGTCGTTTTGAGAATTTAAGTTCCGTTCAGCGATATAAGGTCTGGAACAACTTCATATTATGTAAATCGACTTGCGTGCATGGTTGAATTCAGCTACCGGATGATTCAGAGTCGAATTGGAACAAAGATTTTATTTTTTGAAGCTTAAGCGGTGAGAATTTTGCCGGAATTTGACTTCGGTGTAAACGGCTCCGAAATAAGTTGTGGATGATGTCAGCAACTTCGTATGGTGATTTTGGACTTAGGTGTGCGCCTGAATTAGGATTAGGAGGTACGTAGAGTAATTTGAGGCAATTGGGCGAAAGTTAGAAATTTGAAGGTTTTTGAGAAGTTTGACTGGAAGTGGACATTTTGATATTGGGTCGGATTCCGATTCCGAATGTTGGAGTAGGCCGTAATGTCGAATGCGACTTGTGTGCAAATTTTGAGGTCAATCGGACGTGATTTGATAGGTTTCGACATCGAATGTAGAAGTTTAAAGTTCTAAAGTTCATTAAGCTTGAATTGGGGTGCAATTCATGATTTCGATGTGGTTTGAGGTGAGTTGAGGCCTCGAGCAGGTCCGAGTTATGTTATGGGATAGGTTTGTGTGATTGGACGGGACCCGGGGGCCTCGGGTATGTTTCAGGGTGGTTTCGGATCATTTCGGGCTGTTTTGCAATAGTTGATGCTGGTGCCTGGTGTTTTTCTTCGCGTTCGCGAAGATCCCCTCGCATTCGCGAAAATCCCCTCGCGTTCGCGAAGAAGGACTTGGCTTCAGGGAATTTGTTCTTCGCGTTCGCGAAGAAGAAAATCTCTGTTATGCAGGTCTGACTTTGGAGGCTCATATGTCACAATCTATAAAAAAAAATTAAAGATGATCCAAAAATGAAAGTTGTATACCTTTGTCTAGTTTATAGATACGTAAATCTTTTATCATTTGGATTTGTGTACAAAACGTTATGGCTGGTACACTACAGACTGTCCGGGAAGATGAAGAAGAAATTTGTGTTGCACAGGGCTGTCTTTGGTAGCTTATATCTCAAAATCTTCAAAGAATTGGAAGAAGACCAAAACATGAAAGTTATAGATCGTGGTGTCTAGTTTTCAAAACGTTAAACCATTTGTCATTTGGAATTCTGTACGAAAAGTTATGGCTATTATACTAAGCTGTCTGAGAAGGGTTTGGAAATGGCTTTTGAGAGTTTTTTGTTCACGCGATGGGTGACCCGCGAACCCGAAGAAGGAACACCTGGGCTGAATTTAAAGTTCAAAACGAGGGTTTGAGTTCATATCACAAAATTTAATTGGGAGCTCGGTAGAAGGCGATTATTAAAGAGATTCTTGCGTGAGTGTTTGGGGTAAGTAATTCTAATTCATATTATCTCATTATGAAAGTATGTTAATTTAAGTGAGGAAATAATTTAAATAGGGTAAATAATTTATTATTTTTAAAGTCCTAAATATTGTGAGTTTAAAATAAGGAAAATTTTTGAGTAAAATTAAATGACTATTTCTAGATAATAGGAAAATAATAAGTGACTATTCTTCAATATTATGGAATTAATTAGAATGATTAGTTTGTCCGTGTGTGAACTCTATTTTCAAAGGCCAATAAAGATGAACTACATTTCGTTAAGGGTTTTCGTGCTTTCAGTAAAGTATAGATAGATAAAGATACAGATATAGATTCTTTTCCTTCTTTTTTTTACTTCGAATCTTTTGTTTATACTGTGTCATTCAGAACGCGGCAGTTAGCTGGGAGCCATATGGTCCGACTGAACAGACTTCCCAACTAACAGCCCGTTTGGCTTAGCTGATTCAGAGTAGCTGATAAGCATTAGGTGTTGAAAAACACTTTTAAGTGCTGAAGCTGATTTAAAAAATAAGTAGTTACGTGTTTGGATAAAAGTGCTGAAATTAATAATAAGCAGCTGAAACTATTTGATTAAAAAGTGCTGAAGCTCTTTTTATGTTAAAATGACTTAAATGACCTTATAACAATATAAACTACTAAAAACGTTATTTTCTTCGAAATTTTATATTCTACATAGATTCTACCTATTTATCATGTTATATTAATTATAAAAATGATTAGATAATATCTTGTTTTATAAATATAATTTATGTTATGATAAGTATACAATCATAAATTAAGAAAGAGTGGAGTATAAATTAACAAAAGTTAAGAAAAGAACCTTAAATAATGCACACAATGTTTGTAGAGAAGAAACAAACACTTAATATGTATTGAAGAACTGGGATAGAGTAAACAAAACGAAGAGTTCTGTTTTAAAAAGAAGTATTTTAGGGATAGAATAGTAAATATTTTGGTTAAACCTAAAGTGCTTATAAGCTGAAATTTGATAAGTTGGGGGATATCAACTTATGGCTTTTGGTTTATTTTTGGCTTACAAGCACTTTTAATTTTACCAAATGCATAGATAAGCCAAAAAATACTTATAAGCCATTTGACCAGCTTATAAGCCTAGCCAAAACCGAATGCCATGTCTAGGATAATAGTGATTGATTCCTATATAATTTTTTTTAATGTTACTTTCGAAACTACATTAATGGGGATATTGCTAAAGGTTAACAACGGACTTAACAAGTTTGTGATGAAAGGCATCCAATTCGCTTATTCGTGTTTTTAACAAATACATAGGCTTTAGCAGATATGATGGACACTGAGGCAAAGGATTGGCTTTGTTCTTCTACCCTATAAAATTACACTACGAGATGACCCCTTTGATTATATCAGACAAGCTAGGCAATCATTGATTGTAAGAAAAGCTCTTAATTTTGAAGATATCTACACATTTTCCAGCTTCGAATTAGCACTTAAGTTTTTTGGATAAATTTGCTTCATTGGGCGGTGTTCTTTCATAATCTATACATTAGTGATTTTTATTTTGATCTATATGTTTTGCCCCCCAGTCACCCCATTTACTGCCCCATGAATTCTTTATAATCCAATATTTTATACCGTCAGTTGTTGCACCATATCCTACTGCTGTAACGGCATGGTTAAGCCAAGTGCTACATGATCCACTGAATACACCACTTGAATAGAACTGGAAATCGAAGCTACTCCCATCTATTGCCACCGAAACAGGTTGATTAGCCACTGCCTGCAATAGAGCCTTCTCACTGTTGGCTGGCACATCTTCATATCCTGTAATTAAAGGCGGAGTCAGGAACGATTCACAAGCAAAAATAATTACTTTTTCTCTCTTAAAATACGCTCTCTACTCTCTCAAAATAACGGTAACTAACGGCTACCTCTCAGAGAGTAGTCACACGTGCCCCACCATGGATCCACCGGACGGAGCCCTTCCGGCGCGTCTGGATGGCCATAACCTCCATCATCAATCTACAAAACACTCAATAGAGGCAGCAACCAAAAAGGCCTCTTATGCAGAGCTGCTGGAGTCTGATACTGGGGAGCCATCTGTTCCGGAGTGTGCGTAGCAGGAGTCTCTGCTCCTCCACCAACATGAGAGACGACTGGTTCCATGGGAAATGCACCAGTCTGGGCCACACTCTTCATAAGGACTACTAAACGGACCAAAGTGTCCTGAAGCACTAGGGTGGCAATGAACCCGTCTGGAACCTGAGCTGGCCCGGCAGGAACAGGCTGGGTTGGAGCCTCCTCCTCAAACTCTACCTGAGGCTCCACTGTTGGGGCTGCTGCTGGGGTTCTAGGGTGAGCACTGTCTATACCTCGGCCTCTGGAGCGGCCTCGACCTCTGCCCCTCATAGGAGCTGCCACTGGAGACTCTGGATGCTACTCAACTGAAGAAGTGGTATGTGTTCTCGCCATCTGCGAGAGAATAAGAGTAGAAGAGTTTAATCAGTTTTAAGAAAACAAAACCGCATGACAGAAAAGAATAGAAGTGAAATTTGTTCCTAAACTTCATAACCTCTGGGAGATTAGTACAGACGTCTCCGTACCGATCTCCCAGACTCTACTAAGCTCGCTCGGCTCGTGAATTGTGAGACCTAGGTAACTTAGTGCTCTAATACCAACTTGTCACGACCCGAAATTCCCACCGTCGGGACCATGATTGTGCCTAACATTTCACTTGCTAGGCAAGTCAACTAATTAACAGCAAATAAGTTATAACGAGTGCGGAATATTATAACAACTTCATCATTTACCACTACATGAATCTGGAGTCACAATCCACGAACGTTCTAGAATTTACTACAAGTAAAGGTCTGAAAGAAGTACAATTTTTTGAATGAAAGACAGTAAAACAGAAAATATAGACGGGGACTTCAAGGTTTGTGAACGCCAACATATCTACCTTGAGTCTCCGGTGGTCCAGTTCGAACTGTTATGCCTCTCGATCAACTTGGACCAATACTAAGATCTGCACAAGAAGTGCAGAGTGCAATATCAGTACAACTGACCCAATGTACTGGTAAGTGTCGAGCCTAACCTCGACGAAGTAGTGATGAGGCTAAGACAAGACACCTACAATCAAACATGTACAATTTAACAGTGTATATACAAATAACCGTAAAGAACTAAACAGGTAATATTGGGAGGGGGAAACATGATGAGGGGAAATATGAGATAAAGAACTACAACAGAAAGATAACTCGAAAAGTAAATACACTATGAACCAATAAGAACCAATGAACACAGTAAAGGGAAAAAGCGCATTATCACCCTTCGTGCTTTTACTCTCATTCTCACCATAAAATTAATAGAAACGGTACGGCATCACCCTTCGTGCATTAACTCTCATAACATGAAACGACATCACCCTTCGTGCATTACGCTCACAATATACCACGGCATCACCCTTCATGCATTAACACTATCAACCTCACATAAAGTCAATAGAACTAGCAAGGTCATTTTTGGCTCAATAGATAGACAGGGAGCCTTGTTATGCCCAATTTAATATGTTAAGGGAATTCTCAGGCCTTTTCCGATCTGTTTATTATTCTTCAAGGGAAATATACATAATCAACAGTTTTGCGTTTGCACTTGTTATCTAGAGCTTGGATCTTAAATATATGGGTGAAAATTTTATTAAATTAAAACAGTCATCAAATGTCATATAAAAGAATGTGATAATGTACACTTATCTCTTAAATAGTCAAACCTATCTGAAATGGAAAAAACATGTTATGGTTGGTGTACTTAAACCTTTATTTTAAGTTCAATGTTATTCTCGTGTCATTTGCTCTCTGATTAAAACACGGTGAGAGTTGACAGTTGGGGAAATTGTTGTCACTTTTTTTAGGAGACAAAGGTGCCCAAGAAAGTAGGGAACGAACTTGTGGACAGTGCCAAATTTAGATGCCGTGTACCAAATTATTGCAAATTAAGTGAAACATTTGGCATTATATAATTTTCATCATCGGGACTATGATGGCGCCTAACGCTGCACTTGTTAGGCAAGCCACCATTAGGGATTTACAATATAAAAATCTTAAAATTTGCAGAGAATTACTACGATTCAACACATGATAAATTAATAAAGAAGCGAAAGTTCATAATAACACTGCGCATCTGATATTTATATCTATCTACTCATGATCTGGAGTCACGACTCATGGACTTCTATAATTTATCTACAAGTATTTGGCTGAAAGAAAAGTGTACAATTGTTTATGAACTAAAGAGAAACAGTAAATGAGCATATAGGAAGGGACTCCAGGAATCTGCGGACATCGTCAGATCTACCTTGGGTCTCCTACGTAGAAGTCAGTTGCAAGTCTCAGAATCCGCTCGAACCAATACATGGATCTGCACAAAAAGTGCAGAGTGCAGTATCAGTACAACCGACCCCATGTACTAGTAAGTGTCGAGTCTAACCTCGACGAAGGTGTTACGAGGCTACGGCGGAACACACACACACACTATATATATATATATATATATATATGTATGCTACAGACTATCAATAATAAGACAGAAAAAGGAGAACGGAAATCTTAAGCAGTAAATTTCAAGAATAAATAAATATGAAATCTCAGTGTCTTATCCATATCCAGCTATAACCAATCCTTAAGCATAATATAAAACCATCGAAGAACCCACACAGTCAACGAAGAATAAATAAACACATATATCGATGTGGCGTGCATCCCGATCCCACTAATCTTCCCTTATTCCTCCGTAGAAATTTAAGGGTATATATATATATATATATATATATATATATGTAGTGCGGCGCGCAATCCGATCCCACCATATATCAATATCAACATATAATAGTTCACCCTTATTACTCCGTTTCAATCCACCATTATTCCTCATGTTGCGGCGTGCAACCCGATCCCACCGAATATTCATATTCACCTTTATTCCTCCTCATAAATCCTCCCTTATTTCTCTCGTTGCGGCGTGCAACCCGATCCCACCATATCATAATAAACTCCACTAGTGTACAGAAATTCATAAAATTCACACCAGGCCCTTTTACAAACACTTGAATTTTAGAGCAAAGCAACCGGGAGACGTATAAACAAAGAAACTCAATAAGATTACTACTACTCAACGAGACCAAACCAAGATATCACGGGAAATGTTAATAAGAACAGTTTAAACCAATCTTCGTAAACGTCACAACCGATGACCTATAGCCTTTATTATAATTATAGAAACTATATGGTAATTGAAAGACTAGAGAACAAATAAAGGGAAAACAATAATCCTACGGGTAAACAAATATCCAACAGGTAACAATTAAGCACAGAATTACAGTTAGACAGATAACCAATAAAGCAAGAAGGGGAACAATATAAGGGAAAAACGGAAGAAAACAGGTAAAACAAGTAAATTGGTGGTGCATAGGTACTCGTCATCTCATGTATACGCCGCTCACATGATTTATCACATAACAAACAATTCAGCGGTTCCTAAACCCTCAAGTCAAGGTTAAACACAACACTTACCTCGATCCACAGGCCACTCACTGCTCAAGTACCGTTTTTCCTCTAGAATTCACCTCCAACCCACTTGTATCTAGTCATAATTAGCATAATACCATAAATTATCCCTAAAGAAATCAATTTCAATGCACAATTGTAGAACTCAAATTTTTCCCCAAAAAGTCAAAAATCGACCCGGGCCTGCTTGGTCAAAACTCGAGGTTCGGACCAAAATTCATTTACACATTCACCCCTAAGCCCGAATATTTTATTAGTTCCGGAATCCAACCTCAAATCCAAGTCTAAACCCCCAAATTTGTAAAATTCTCAATTCCCCCAAAATTCCTAATTTCACCATTAAAGAACAAGATTTAAGACTAGAAATTCAATGAATGATGATGGAAATTGAAGAAAACGAGTTATGAAGTGCAAACCTATGATTCGGTGTTCAAATCCCTCTTAAAAAATCGCCTGAGGTCGAGTTCTAAGGTTGAAAAATGAAATTTGGGACTAAGTCCCGATTTTGTTCTGTTTTGTAATCACTGGACAGGTCTTCTTCGCGTTTGCAAAGGGCCTGTCGCGATTGCGAAAGGCAGCGGCCCAAAGGCCTATCGCGAGTCTCACTACGCGTTCGCAAAGGGTTGCTTCCCCCCTGGCCTTCGCATTCGCGGCCCTATGATCGCTCGCGTAGAAGAGCACCTGACCCCTCCCCTAGTCCCTAAGCCATCGCGTTCGCGTCGAGCTGGCCGCGTTCGCGAAGGGCAAATTCCCTCATTGCTCCGCGTTCGCGAAGAGTAAATTACTCCCGAACCCAGCTTACACTTCGCGATCGCGAGAGAGGCTTCGCGATCGCGAAGCACAAAACGTCAGTGTGCCAGAAACAACAGAAAACCAAAAATTTCTAAGTCCTAAACTACCCAAGGCCTATCCAAAACTCACCCCAGCCCGCAGGGCTCCAAACCAAACATGCACACAAGTCTAGAAACATCATACGGACTTGCTCGTATGATCAAATCGCCAAAATAACACCTAAACTACGGACTTAGCACCAAAACCAATGAAATTCTCAAAAACACATTAAACCCACTATTTTCTCAACCAAATGTCCGAATCACGTCAAATCGCCTCGGTTTCTCACCAAATTTCACAGATAAGGTATAAATATCATAACGGACTTGTACCGGGCTCCGGAACCAGAATACGGCCCAATACCAACAAGATTAAACATTAAGCGAATTCTTTAAAATCATAAATTTTCAGTAATTCAATTTTAGTCAAAAATTCATTTCTAGAGCTAGGGATCTCGGAATTCGATTCCGGACATACGCCCAGATCTCATATTTTACTACGGACCCGCCAGGGCCATCGAGACACGGGTCCGGGTCCGTTTACTCAAAATGTTGACCAAAGTCAACAAAAATCACTTTTAAATGCAAAAATTTATTCTTTCTTCAATTTTCCACATAAAGGCTTTCCGGAATTACGTCCTGACTATGCGCGCAAATCGAGATGGTTAAAAATATAATTTTTTAGGCTAACAAGCGCAGAGTAGAGTCCTAAAATACAAGATGCCCCTTCGGGTCATCACAACAGGAGATCGTTATCTTAATTAGTAATCCCTCCTATCCATAATAAGTGACATTTTGACCTTTTTATTTTAGTAAAAAATAAGTGTACTTTTAAATAATCGAGAAGGAATTAATTTTATTTTTTAAAAATTTGCCCTCATTTACATATTCTAATGTATCAAGTTAACAATATGTAAATTTTAAGTAAGTATCATTTAGTCAAAATGTATTTTTTTCTCTTTAGGAGTTAATATTTTCTTCGGGGTATGTCAAAGACCAAAAATCACTTATTGACCGGATGGAGTACTTTCTTTTTCTTCCAATATCTTATCTTTATACTGAATAATTTGGAAGTTAGCTAGGGAGTCATGATCCAACTGAATAGACTTCCCAACTAAATGTCACGTCTGGAATAATGTGGATTAATTGGCTCCTCATTTTTGAATTATCATTTCGAACTATACAATAAATGGGGATATTAACAATTAACAACTGACCTTTGTGCAAGTTTGTGATGAAAGGCATCCGATTTCCTTATTTGGTTGTGTAGGCATTTGATTAATTATAAGGGGAGTAAGGGAAGATTAACACACATATCAAGAACTAGCTAGAAGTAGAGTTATGATGCTAGCTAGTGTAACATGATTAAATTTTTGTGACAAAAGTATTCGTCGTATAAATACACCGTTGCTAGCCTGTTTAGGCTAAGCTTTTGTGAAATTAAAAGTATTGCATGTCCTAAGAAAATATTTATTTTAGAGAGTTAATTTGAGTACTCATTGTAGTATAATCTTCTTTCAGGCCTAAGTTTATAACCTTATCTTGGAATCAAGAGCAGGTGTAGAAAAAATATTTTTTAGGAAAAAATTATCTTTATCAAAATTTTGGATTTGTCAAATTGTTCCTTCTTAAGTTACCACATTTGTCTCTCATAATAAATATTTACACTAGTATATCTATTTAAATAATTTTAACTAGAGAGTACTCCCTCCGGTCCAAAATAAGTCTTTTTTTTATGTTTTCACATAGATTAAGAAATCCACCTTTTAGCATTAATTGACAATGAAATTGACCACATTAATCTTTACTATCTCCTAACACATATTCCAACACTAATTACTCCTAAGACAATGTAGTAAAAAAACAATTAATTCATTCTTGAAATCTGAAAAAATCACTTATTTTGGACCGGAAGGAGTAAATTTTTACATATATATTTGTGTAATTTGAAAATCGAAGTATTTTTTTGAAAGATGAAGAAATCATACACTGACTCAAAACGATTTTGTTCAAATACAACCAGCCGCTACTCTTCCAAGAGCTTAATCTGAAATTCCATTTTTTTAAAATAATCATTTTAATATTAACATAAATAGATTTCGGAAGATAAGCGAAACAGAAAATATAGTTGGGGAAAGGGGGATTCCCCAAGATGCGGGTAAATTGGCATTAAACCACGGTTTTTCCTCGTTTATCACAAATTTTCAAGACACTAAACTCCCTTATATCGCACAAGTGATATAAGCGTCCTTAAATATCTCTCCTACAAACAAATTAACGCATAACAAAACATATAGGAGTATCACGAAATACACAGCAAATTAAACGTCCTTTTACAAAGGAAAAAGAGAAGAAAACCTCCTAGCTAGAGAAAGATTAAGGAGGTGATTAAAGAAAAACCCTGCGATTAGCTTCTTAATTTATTTGTTTCCTCATTGAAACGCTAATTACAAGAATGGAATGGTCCCCAAAATATGCTGCAAATGCATATCTTGACACCCTCAAGTTGGTAAGTCTTCCTTAGATATATAGGTCACTTGCTTTTTTCCTTGCATATCTTGCGTTTCCATATTTGAGCACCATGCTGCGCATTATAAATAATTAAATAAAATTGCATCATGATCACCTCCTAGATGATTTTTTCTTTTTTTTGTTGGCTTGTTCTGCGGATTTGGTATATAAATTCTTCAATTTGAACGAACAAAATCCGTGATTCCTGAAACAAATAAATAGGTAGTTGAGGGTTCGAGCTTGACATATTACTCTTGATAATAACCATCTGACATTGGCAGTACCTTTTACAATATTTAAAATATGATCCTAAAGGAAACATTTTCGAATTCACGCAATTAACTAGAGAATACGTTCTTCAATCTCCTTTTCTTTTTATTTTTAAAATAAATTACCTTGAATAGGTGAGGGTTTAATTTGTTTAACCCTTCTCAGCTTATTAACAAAAATAGAAGAGAAATACACGGTCAGTGTTTTAAAAACCGGGGGCATGAGGCGGACGTTTTACTTAATACGGGGCGAGGCGAAAGCCTCGAGACACGGGGTGTGAGCCCCACGAATCTTTAATTTTTTAACATAATAAAAATATAAAAGATACATTAAAAGTTCAAAAAACTAAAAACAATTAAAGAACTCATATAAAATAAAATATTTAGCATGTTTTACAAGTATACTATGAAATATAAATGAACTATAACCTCTTAACTTTCAAACAATTAAAAATTATAATTTCTTAAAAAATATTACTCCATCAAACTGCATATTTTACCTCTTTTAAAAGTAAATACTCAATAAATTGTATCATCATTGTAATTTATCCTTCATGACTTAATATAAAATTAAGAATGTATGATAATTTTGAGAGACATAGAACTAAGACATGAAGATCTATCAAGTAAAGATATAAAGGCTTGTCGCGATCGTGAAAGGCAGCGGCCCAAAGGCCTATGCGTTCGCGAGTCTTGGGCAAGTCCCGAACGTTCAAATTAATGAATTTAACACATGATTTGCATATGAACTATTGGGCAAGTCCCGAACGTTGAGCGTTAGGTGTGCTTCGGGCGCTTGGGGGCGTAAGCCTCACAGAACCAAGCCCACACATGAGTCTCAAGGCGTTTTGATAGTGCCTCGCCCCGGGGCGAGCACTGAGGCGGGTTCCAGAAATGCCTTTTTAAACACTGCTCATAACGTCCATAGTGAATCACATGAGGTCTTTTTGATATCTAAGCTTTCACAAAAAGCATAAACTGCACATGATCTACTATAATCTCATGAAAAAGTTCTGTAAGTTCTTTAAATATCCTTGGAGATTGTAGTTTTTGACCACCATGCAATTCTGCTACCATGTTCCCTGTCTACAATGAGACAATATATATAAGGTTCTTTTATTTGTATGTGAATACCAAACAAAAGGTAAATATAGAATGAGTTTTAAGGTGTAAAATTTTGAGAAATGTATTTTTCTTTAGCTGGTTTGAAAATACAGGTTTTTTGTATATACAAAAAGTAAACACATTTTATACTTTTTTCGGCTAGCGAATACAATTAGTTTAAGTCAACCTACCAGTTTTGCCCTAAAATTCGACTAATCAGATCATTTATTTAAAATATAACTACACATTGAGAAACAAGGCAGACAACCTGCGTTATAATAACAAGTTAAAGAACATTGATAGTGATAAAAAGTATTCCTAATATTTTTTACAGTGTATATATAAGTTGAATCCATAACTGTCTATCCCTTCACCAAATGCATTCTTCTGCAGTGTAGCAAACACAAGCAGATGTGCGATTCATGTGAAACACAAGAACCAGATTGCAACGAATTCATATCAGCGTTAGCAGCTGGCATGAGCGCCAAGTTAATAGTAGAAATCACAACCGAAGGATCGCCATCAACTGTGGCCTTAGCAGCAGCAGCTCGGCAAACAGGAGGCAAATTAGTGTGCATTATTCCAGAGAGAAAACTCGACAAAACACAAAAAGTAATTCAAGAAACAGGGCTAAATGACATGGTAGAGTTCAAAACAGGAGACCCTGTTGAGGTATTGCATAATTACGAGAACATCGATTTCTCGTTAGTGGATCGAAAGACGAATGATTATGACATGCTAATGGAAAATCTTGACGTTAATCCTAAAAGATCAGTGGTAGTTACAAATAACGTAGAAGGGAGAAAAGGGATGATGGGAGGAAAACTGAAGAAAATGGAGAATAAGGCTAAGGTAAGGTCACTGCAGCATCCTATTGGTAAAGGATTAGAGGTAACTATGATTGGGAAAAGCACAGAGTTTGGTAAGAAAGAGAGAAATAGCAAATCAGGATGTTATGCTCATCTGATTAGAGGAGAGAAAAAGAATGGACATCATGTAGTGAAGAAGAGTAGTGATGATAAAAGCAAATGGGTTTTTGTGGTTGATGAAAAAAGTGGAGAAGAACATATATATAGGATGCCAAAATCATCTGGACCTTGATTAATTGGAATAATTCTAATTGCATGCATGGTTACTTCTTTGAAGCTTTTCTTGGTTTCTGTAAGAGAAATGATCGAGAATATATATATATATATGTAGGTTTCTGGATTTCGAGTGAATGAAGCATGTGATCGATCCATTATATTGGGTGCAAATATAAGGAGAAGGGGAAGGTGGAGTGGAAATAATCGTTGCTTGCATTGGTTAATTGTATTAATTAGCTAGGAGGAGGAGATACATAGTGATTAATTGCATTGTAAATTGTTTCTTGTTGCTTTGTTATGTACTCCAAAGACTAATTCAAGATAATAAGTTCAGTGTTTATGAAACACCACTTCGCTGAGATATTATTTTCATTTTTAACTTTTTGTATTAACCGGTGTAGAATTAGTATATATATTCTTTTTTTGAAGTTTTAAAATAATATATATATATATATATATATATACTTTTCGGCTTATCTACGCGTTTGGTAAGTATAAGTCAAAAATAAGTCAGAAGTCGTAAGCTTATCACCCCTAGCTTATGAATTTTTAGCTTATAAGCACTTTAAGTTTGACCAAAAATTTTATCATTTTATCATTAAAATATTTATAATATATATATATATATATATATATATATATAAACAAAAAATACTCTTACATCGTTACTCATTGCCTCAAGTATTGTTCAACCTAACCTCCCCNTAATATTTGTGTTACTGTTGTTTGCAACAAATTATATGCAGAGAAAAATAAAACTGCAATCACAAACAACTATAAAGAAAAAAGGATTTTATTGATAAACATTGTAGGTTACAACTCTGTTTATCCCTTGATTCTTCCCTCAAGACATATTTGAGATGTCTTTGATCTTTTAATGAATATTCCAAGAGTTTTATGGAATTTCAGAGATCACATATTTGATCTCTATGTGAATATCCCGCGAGTTATGAGATTTTCTAGATGATCTCCATTTTTGAGATGCCTCGTCAAGAGAATATGTATCTTTTTATATAGGTGTGAGTTAGGGTTTAGGGTAGAGTAACCTCCAAGAAACCCTAATAGACTCCTAGGATTTCAAGAGTCTTGTAGTATCTTAACTTAAGATTTGGCTTGATCCCTTAAAATTTCGATGTATACAACTGTTTTTCCATTTATTTGTTGTCTCTCACGTTGCTGATATTATTTTTCGGGTTTTATTGTCATAGGTCTATTTTCTTTGAGCCGAGGGCCTCCCGGAAACAACCTTTCTACCCCCTCCGGAGTAGGGGTAAGGTCTGCGTACACTAAACGTGTTAATCGGGCCGGGCTGACCCGTTAATAGCCCGGTTCAACCCGGGTCAGCCCGGTCCAGCCTGGTAATGTAGATATATGGGCGGGTTGGGGCGGGTTGGGCGGGGGGCGGGTTTTTAACGTCCAGGTTTTTTTAACGGGTAACCGAACCCGCTACAACCCATTAAGCCATTAACGGGTTCTTAACGGGCTACAGCCCGGTTCAGCCCGTTTACCCGGATTTTTTTTTTTAAATCTGACAGTTGCCAACGGTCAAATACTAAAAAGGACCGTTGGCCAACGGCCATTTCTGCCCAAAACATCCATATTTTTCAATTTTATTAATATTTTAGCCCCCCCATCCCTTATAATTTCTAAATTACAATTGTAGACTTTTAAAAAACTATAAATAGCCCCTTTTCTTCTTCATTATTCCTCACAATTCAATTCATTTTCTCTCTAATTCTCTCTCAATTTTCTCTTCATAATATTCTCAATTACTCATTATTTCAAGTTTTCAACTTTCAAGTTTCATCAAATATTTAGTTTAGTCATTACAAAAGTATTATTATCAAATATTATATATTTCTAATTCAATTATTCAAGTGAAGTGTGACATCAATTATCAAGTATCAAGTTATCAATTGAAGTTTGAGTTTCTACTTTCTATATCAAAATTAGTGCGGCATTCGGAATCCCGGTACACTCGTTCCATCCCTTTTTCTTTATTATTTAGAATTATTATTTTAAATTACATAATGGATTTACTTAGAGCGGCCAAAAAAGCTTGCACTACTAGTAGAGGTAATAGTAAGAAAATTTCCAAAAGATCAAGAGGTGGTTCTTCTAGTAATTTTACACATGTTTCTGAAAGTTCACCCGATAATGTAAATGTAGATTATGAGCTAATTCAAGAAAATTATGGTATAGATGATGATTTAGATGATATTCAATCACCCGATAATCTTGAAACACCACCATCTACACCTGATAATGCTAGTCAAACACAAAATATTAGGGGTGGAAGTGCAAGTAGCTATGCTATTGCCCTATTGATTTAAGGCCTCCGCCCGATCCCGAATGCACATTTTTTCGGGTTCATCTTTGTGATGACCCAAAAGGTCATCTTATGTAATTTAAGCCTTATCTGTGTTCCGAGGCTC
>ML265488.1:0-24009 GCA_005239495.1 Nicotiana undulata
TGAGGTTGCCTGATGGGCAGAGTGATTGTGAGGTTGCTTGATGGGCTGAGTGATTGTGAGGTTTCCTGATGGGCAGAGCGATTGTGAGGTTGCCTGATGGGCAGATCTATTGTGAGGTTGCCTGATGGGTAGAGTGATTGTGAGGTTGCCTGATTGGCTAATACTGAAAGACATTGTTGCGAGCAATGATTTTGGCTCGAGGGGCAGTTTTATGAAGATTTTTACGGAGGTTTCAAACTATGATTTACTTCGCTTTCGAACAGGTTTTCTTACTGAGCATTTTACTGAGATATACTGATGTTACACTTGTTCAAAGGATTTCTGGAAACTGATTTTTGAACTCATATATTTGATGAATACTACCTGGTGACTTGGTGTTTTACTGGTTTTGTGAATTGGTTTATCTGTACTGTGTGCTTTATATTCCTCAGATTGTGATTTGTTTTTATTATTACTAAGTTGGCGTACTCATAAAGACTCCCTGTGCCTCTGTGCACAGATTAAAGTACCAGTTTGAAGCAGTATCTGCCTTGTTCGTTAGCAGCAGTTCACGGGATTTCGAGGTAGCTGTCCAGCGTCCACAACTTCTCCATTTTCCTTCCTCATTTAGTTTTAGCATTTGATTCAGAGACATACATTATAGTTTTAGCAGAGTTAGATTTATTTATTCTTAGATGCTCATGACTATTGACTCCAGTTCTTGGGAGGTTTGTTTAGGCTAATATGGGAACGCTACGACTTAATTATATTATTTGATGCTATGGTTGCATGCTTATTATTGAATTGTGAACTCTTATAATTGAACAAAAGCATAGTAAGGTGATGGTTGGCTAGCCTAGTTCCACGATAGGCGCCATCACGTCCTGTTAGGATTTGGGGTCGTGAAAAAACTTCAGCATATTCTGTTGAAGTTTTTTAAAAAGGTCATGACTAAACTATCGAATACAGGGATAAAATTTTCAGCGCATAGGGCGCCTAAATGTTTGCAAATAAATTAAAAAACTTCAGCATATTGTGTTGAAGTTTTTGGAAAAGGTCATGACTTAACTATCGAATCCAGGGATAAAAACTTTAGCGCATAAGGATCCTAAGTGTTTGCAAATAAACTAAAAAACTTTAGCACATAGGGAAAAACTCTTGGCGAGTAAAACTATCGAATACATGGAAAACAACTTCAGCACATAGGGAGCCTAAGTGTTTGCAAATAAACTAAAAAACTTCAGCACAAACAGAACAAAAGTTCAGCACAAAAGAAATATACTCACAATCATTTTGCAAGCCAAGTCCATCTTCTTAGTCATCTCTTCTTCTGCCCATATTGATACTCTGTAAAACGTTTCATTTGCTTTTTTCCTCCGTTCGTAAAACCACTCTCCCAACATTTCTTGGATGTAATCTAACATTTTTAAAATAGGTATCTCTCTTGCTTTTAGTAACACGAAATTCATTGATTCTACAATGTTTGTTGTCAGCATATCATAACGTCGCCGTGGGAACCATGATCGAGCCCATCTTTCTGGAGGCTCTTCCATTATGTAATTGTATATTTTCTTGTCAACACTTTTGAGTTGAGACATTAACTTATGAAAATCTTCACGTTTGTATGACCTTGCAGCGCTTTGAAAAAGATTTATTACCATGGCTTTTGCATGTCTTTGTTTTAAATTTTTCTCAAAGTGATAGAGGCACATACCATGATGAGCTTCAGGATAAACTTTTCTAATCCCATTTCCAATCGACTGGTTTCTATCTGACAAGAAAACCAGTTCATCACGGACTTGAATTGCTTTTCTCATTTCTTCGAAAAACCAAATGTATTCCTCATTGTTTTCTGACTCTTCTACACCAAAAGATAGAGGAAATATTTGATTGTTTGCATCCTTTGATACAGCAACAAATAGAACGCCACGATATTTTGACTATAAAAACGTTGCATCTACTGCAATAACAGGTCTACAGTAGGACCAACCAGCTATTGATGCTGCAGGAGCAAAGAACATGTAACAAAACCTGTACAGTGAAACACAAAAAAACAAATCACAAGGTGTGAAGTTTAACTTCAGGATGATCGTTAGTATTTCTTATGCTTACCGATTCTGCTCGTCTCTTTTTATACTTGTGTACGTTCCTGGGTTTCTATGCACCATCATGTGTAGGTATGAAGGAAGAATCTGGTAGTTCTCTTCTGGCGTTCCCCTTATGCAAGCAACAACTTTTTCAATAGCGCGCCATGCCTTGTGATATCCAATGTCAATTCCAAATTTCTTTTTCATTTCATTTTCTACAAAGGCTGGTGTAACCTCTATCTTTTTGTCTCGAACATGTTCTAAAATTTGTTCACTTATAAAATTTGATGTAGCATGCCTCTGATATGATTTTCTTGCATCGACTGAGCATTCATGGTTGTTATGATATTTTATCACCCTGAAAAGTGTGGAATATTTTATTCTAGTAGCACGCACAATCCAACCACATTGCTCCTCAATGCGTTTCAACTCATATCTCTTTGAACATGATCTAACAGCTGTGAATTCAACCTTTTGGATTATCTCCAAGTTGTAGAAAAATTTAGTAATATTTTCCTTGTTCTAAAAATTGATCCTACTCTTACTTCCTCAGGCAATGCATCATGCCTAAGTATTTTACATGGTGGGGATTCTTTCAACTTTCTCCTCACTCTTTTTCTTAATTTCTTAGAGGCACTTGAAGTTTCAACAATCTCATCAACTGTATCTGATGTTACCGGTATTAATTCAATATTTTCTTCAACTTCGTTGTTGCATATCATTGCAGAAGGTAACAGAAAATTTTGTTGGATTGTGTGTTGGTTGTCAATTTGCATTATTAGCTGTCCTTCTTCTTCTTGATCATTGACAAACTGGTAGGAATTTATTGGAGGAGGGGGCGATTGTTGTAGCATTCTATAATCTGAAGCAGATGAAGGTTGTTGCTCGTTGTCTACTACCACTATTGGCTGCCATACTTTATGTTGATAATCAGCAAATTGTTCTGAAGTAGCTATACTGTTAAGAGTTTGGTTGAATGTTTTAGGTTCTGAACAACCTATACCGTGAGAAATATGTTGTATTTTATCGATGACAAAATGACAATTCTTGTAGGCTGAATCAGTTGAGAGCAAATGTATACAAGTACTGAGTTGTTCATCTGAAGTTACAAGCATACATTTGCTTGTATTTAGTTTGATATCAAACCATATTTTTACGAAAAATCTGCTTGAATCAATATTTGTAACTTCACCAATTGTTTTCAGGAAAGAACTGAATGATACTTGTCTATTAATAAGAACAAGCTTTGTATCATGATCCAAGTATTTGAAGTCTGTAGTCCACCTCCCATTGAAATTAAGTATACAAGCATGTTTAGTGTCAAGTATTAGGATAAGAATTTAATTATGAAAAAAAGCTGAAGTTTGAGAAAATGTACTGGAGAACAAAGATAATGAAAAAACTGATTAATGTAGGACAAAAGTTAAGCACAAACTATATTTTTAACTTAAGCATGCAGGAGAAAATCACATAGCGCATTAGAAAAACTTCAGCACATAGGGAGCCTAAGTGTTTGCAAATAAACGAAAAACTTCATCATATTGTGCTGAAGTTTTTGGAAAAGGTCATGACTAAACTATCGAATACAAGGATAAACTTCAGCACATAGAGAGCCTAAGTGTTTGAAAATAAACTAAAAAACTACAGCATATTGTGCTGAAGTTTTTGGAAAAGGTCATGACTAAACTATCGAATCCAGGGATAAAAACTTCAGCGCATACGGAGCCTAAGTGTTTGAAAATAAACTAAAAAACTTCAGCATATTGTGCTGAAGTTTTTGGAAAAGCTCATGACTAAAATATGGAATACAGGGATAAAAACTTCAGCACATAGGGAGCCTAAGTGTTTGAAAATAAACTAAAAAACTACAGCATATTGTGCTGAAGTTTTTGGAAAAGGTCATGACTAAACTTTCGAATCCATGGATAAAAACTTCAGCGCATAGGGATGTGATGACCCAAAAGGTCATCCTTTGATACTTTAGCTAAATCTGTGTTCCGAGGCCCCGAAAGCCTCCGTTAATCTTACCTCGATATGCGTGCATAGCCCGAGTGTGTAGCCGGGAAGCTCTTATGTGAGAACTTTATGAAAAAAAGGAATTTATAATAATTAATGGAATAAAGTTGACTTTGGTCAACATTTTTAGTAAACGGACCCGTACCCGTGATTTGAGGGTCCCGAAGGATCCGTAGGACAATACGGGACTTGGGCGTATGCCTGGAATTGAATTCCGAGGTCCCAAGCCCGGGAAATGAATTTTTAAAGAAAATTGTTTTCTGAATTAATAAAGGTTGTGAAAACTGTGTTACTGGGCACGTATTATGGTTCCGGAGCCCATAACAGGTTTAATATATGTTATGTGACTTATCTGTGAAATTTGGTGTAAAACAGACTTGAAATGATGTGATTCAGATCAAAATCGGAATAATTAAGCTTTACGAAGTTTTAAGGATATTTTATGAGTTTTGAGGTTTAATTCCTTGATTTTGATGATATTTTGGTGATTTAAAAACTTGAATAAGTCCGTAGGATGATTTGGGAGTTGTGTGTGTTCTTGGTTTTGAGACCCGAGGGCTCGGGTGAGTTTCGGGTAGCTAACTGGGTGTAAAAAGTGGGAAAATCTGATGTTTCCTTGAGTTTCTGGTGTCTGGTGCGTGCCTCTATGCGATCGCATAGGCTATGTCGCGATCGCATAGTGTAGTTGAGAGGGACGAGTTCTGAGACTCTATGCGACCCCGTANGCGATCGTATAGCCTCAACCAGGAGACTTCTGTGATCGCACCATCACTTCCACGATCGCAGTCCCTTTTCCGCGATCGCGATGAACAATTTCGCCCAATTATATTTTAAAAAAATCAGAATGTTCATTACGGGACTTTCTCATTTTCAGCATTCTCTTCTTCTCCAACCCCCATTGAAGACCTCCAAGACAATTCCTCCTCCATAGCCTTTTGGGTAAGAGTTTCTAACACCAATTCCTTCCATTTTTCTTCAACAAACACTAGAATCTAGGCCTAAAATCCTAAAATCAAATTAGAAATTAGGGGTTTTAGGTAGAGTTCGGGCTTATGGGGTTTTGGGTAATTCAACCTCAATTTGGGGTCGGATTTCAAGACAAATCATATATTTAAACTCGTGGGGGTATGGGTGATCGGGTTTTGGTCCGAGCCTCGTGTTTTGACCAAGCGGGCCCGAGGTCGAATTTTGGTATTTTTGGAAGATTGCTAGGAATTGTATAATTAGGCTATGAGACTGTGTTAATGAGTCATTATTGATATTATTGAGTTAATTATGCCTAGATATTATCGTTTCGGAGTCAGATTCTAAAGGAAAGGTGGTATTAGAGGCTTGATTGCTATTTTTTGACCCGGGGTAAGTGTCTTGCCTAACTTTGGTAAGGGAATAGGTATTGTATGCTATGTGCTAAGTGTTTAGCATGTCCAATGCATAGGTGGAGTGACGAGTACCTATGCATTGTGTGCCAAGCATGCCCGTGAGTCTATTTCTGATAGAAACCTTGTTGCTACTTCCATGATTCATTATGTTATGAAAATGTCTCTACTTGGGAGTTGTTTGTTGCTGGAAGACTTGGTCGATGAACTCATGATGCATTGGTTCGCTTGAGAACCCATTGGTTAAGGATATATAAATATATTGAAGAGATTGGTTATAGCTGAGACCCGTGCCGGGCAATTGTTGTGATATTGATTGATGCTTTCCCCTTGCTGGGTGATTTGAACTATATTTCCACCATGCCGCATTCCTTACCACTGATATTTGTCATTGTTTTGGTGAGGAAGAGTGTAAAGCACGAAGGGTGATGCCGTGCCATGATATACATTGATCACATCATACATTGCATAGTGAGAAAGAGGGTAAAGAACGAAGGGTGATGTCGTGCCATGATTTACATTGATTATAAACACGAAGATTAATGTCGTGACATGATTTACATTGATTATAAGCACGAAGGGTAATGCCGTGCCATGATTCATATTGCCTTACATTGTACATTGCATTGTGAGGAAGAGAGTAAAAGCACGAAGGGTGATGCCGTGCCATGATTTATACTAATTCACATCAATACATCACATTGTGAGGAAGAGAGTAAAAGCACGAAGGGTGATGCCGTGCCATGATTTATACTAATTCACATCAATACATCACATTGTGAGGAAGAGAGTAAAAGAACGAAGGGTGTTGCTGTTCCATTATTTACATTGCTTACATTTATACTTGTTATGTTAGTACTTCTTGTCCACTTGCTCTCTTTCTTTCTCCTATGTGTATAATCAATTGCCTTATCGCTCACTTGCTACCCCATTAACTGTTCCCGTATCCCCCGACTTGTCTGACTATTTCTTGCCTTGTTTTTCCATGTTGTATGTTGTAGAATAGGACAGGTGAACGTTGTTGTCAAGTCTAGCCTCGTCACTACTTCGGCCGAGGTTAGGCTCGCCACTTACTCAGTACATGGGGTCGGTTGTACTGATACTACACTGCAGTTCTTAATGTTGTGCAAATCCCGCACCCGGACCCTGTGGACATCATTGAGGGAGTCTTCTTCAGTCCACCACCGAGGCTTCAAGGTATATCCGCTGGCGTTCGTGGGCCTTGGCATCTCTCCTATCCTTAGAACTCATATTTTCTTGTCTTATTCTCTAGTTCCAGAGGGAATTATGTATTTTCTTTCAGGCTTTGTATTTAGCATCCAATAGACAGTTCGTGAAGTTGTGACTCCCGGTTTTGGGGCATTAAGCGACGTTTGTATTTACTATTTCATGTAGCTTTTGAATTATATACCATTTCCGCTGTTTAGAACTATAAAGGGTTTTCGTTAAATACTGTTAAACTAGTGTTATTACGAGGGTTTAGCTGTGCACGTTGGCTTGTCTAGTGGGTTCAACGTTAGACGCAGTCATGGCCCGAAAGTGGGATTTCGGGTCGTGACAAGTTGGTATCTGAGAACTAGGTTGCTTAGGTCTCACAACTCACGGACAACTTGGTAGTGTCTGAGGCATCGGTACGGAGACGTCTGTATTTATCCCTCAGAGGTTGCAAAGTTAGGAATAACTTCACATATTTCATTCTCTGTCGTGCCATATGAATTCCAAATACTAATTGAGTCTCTACTTTACTCTCTCGCAGATGGCGAGAACGCGTGCTTCCTCATCGACCGGTCAGCAGCCCGATCCCCCTATTGCAGCTCCTACGAGGGGTCGAGGCCGAGGCCGTGCTAGAGGCCGAGGCAGAGCTAGAGCAGCAGCTCCGATAGAGGACCCACAGGTAGACTATGCCGATGAGGTTCCTGCTCGGACGGTTCTAGTCGGACCAGCTCATGTCCCAGAAGGGTTCATAGCTACCCTAGTGCTTCAGGATGCTCTTGTCCGTCTGGTAGGACTCATGGAGAGTATAGCACATGCAAGTCTTCTTCCTACTGCACCAGCTGGTTCTCAGGCTGGGGGAGGGACCCGGACTCCTGTTATCTGTACCCTAGAGCAGGTTGCCACTCAGTTTCAGACTCCAGCACCTCAGACAGCTAGGGTGGCTCAGCCGGGTATCGTTGCACCGACAGCCGAGGGGGCAGCTATGTCAGCGGATTCTCTTTGGAGGCTAGATCGGTTCACCAAGTTATTCACTGCTACCTTTGCTGGTGCACCGTCAGAGGATCCACAGGATTACTTGGACAGTTGTCATGAGGTTCTTCGGAACATGGTCATAGTGGAGTCCAATGGAGTTGACTTCGCTACTTTTCGACTATCGGGCGCAGCCAAGACTTGGTGGAGGGACTACTGCTTAGCCAAACCAGTTGGGTCTGCACCCTTGACTTGGGCTCAGTTCAAAGAGGTATTTTTGGGGAAGTTCCTTCCCATTACTAAGCGAGAGGATCTTAGGAGGCAGTTTGAGCGCCTCTAGCAGGGATCTATGTCTATTACTCAGTACAAGACCAGGTTCGTGGCTCTTGCCATGCATGCATTGACGATACTCCCCACTGATCGGGAGAGGGTTAGGAGGTTCATTGAGGGATTGTCCCAGCCTATACGACTACAGATGGCCAGGGAGTCGAGTACTAACATTTCATTCCAGGATGCGGCTGATGTGGCCAGGAGGGTTGAGATGATTTTGTCATAGGGAGGTGGTCAGGGGGATGACAAGAGGCCCCGTCACTTTGGTAGATTCACTGGAGCCTCATCTGGAGGCAGGGATTCTTTCAGTAGGGGTCATCTACCCCGACCTTTTTAGTCAGCACTTTAGGTATCTCCCCGTGCACCGCTAGCTCCTGTTAGTGCACCACCAGCACCTATCAATGCACAGCCACTTCAGAGTTACCAGGGTGGTTATCAGGGTCGTCAGGGCCAGTTCCCGAGTCATCAGCCACAACAGAAGAGATCTTGTTATATCTGTGGTATTCCGGGGCACATTGCCAGATATTGCCCCCGAGCTTCGAGTGGACCCCAGTATCAGGGTTCCCGTGCCTTGGTTCCCACAGCAGGTGCACCCTTACCCCCACAACCAGCTAGGGGTGGTGGCCGTGGTGCCAGAGGTGGTGGTCAGGCTCATAGAGGTGGAGCACAGGCCATGAGAGGTAGAGGTCAGCCCATAGCAGGTAGACCCAGAGATGTGCAGGTTGGAGGGGCTCGGCCCCGGTGTTATGTTTTTCCTGCTCGTCCTGATGTTGAGGCTTCTGATGCAGTTATCACAAGTATGGTTTCAGTTTGCAGCCGAGAGGCTTCGGTGTTATTTGATCCGGGTTCTACATTCTCCTACGTGTCTTCATATTTTGCCCCTTATTTGAGCATGCCTCGTGATTCATTGAGTGTTGTTGTGCATGTGTCTACACCGATGGGTGATTCTATAGTGGTAGATCGAGTGTACCGTGCTTGTTTAGTAGTTATTGGTGGCCTGGAGACTCAGGTTGATCTTTCCTTGATATGGTTGACTTTGATGTCATATTGGGGATGGATTGGTTATCCCCCTATTATGATATCCTGGACTGTCATGCCAAGACAGTGACCTTGGCCTTGCCAGGGGTACCTCGTTTGAAGTGGAGGGGGACCCCTAGTCATTCTTCTGGTAGAGTTATTTTTTATATGAAGGCTCAGCGCATGGTCGAGAAGGGTTGTTTGGCCTATCTGGCCTATGTTCGTGATTCTAGTGCTGAGGCTCCCTCTATAGAGTCTGTGCCCGTGGTTTGTGAGTTTCCAGAGGTATTCCCTGCTGACCTGCCGGGTATGCTACCCGACAGGAATATTGTCTTTTGTATTGAGGTAGCTGAGGGCACTCAGCCCATTTCCACTCCGTCGTATCGTATGGCCCCGCCTGAGTTGAAGGAATTAAAGGAATAGTTGCAGGATTTATTGGATAAAGGCTTTATTAGGCCTAATGTTTCTCCTTGGGGTGCTCCAGTATTTTTTGTTAAGAAGAAGGATAGCTCGATGAGGATGTGTATTAACTATCGGCACTTGAATAAGGTTACTATTAAAAACAAGTACCTTTGCCGATGATTGATGATCTCTTTGACCAGCTTCAGGGTGATACGGTGTTCTCCAAGATAGACTTGAGATCTGGGTATCATCATCTGAGGATTAGGGCTTCTGATGTCCCTAAGACAACTTTTTGCACTCTCGTTATGGGCAGTATGAGTTTTTGGTGATATCTTTTGGGTTGACTAATGCCCCCGCTGCATTCATGGAGTTGATGAACCGAGTGTACAGGCCTTATTTGGACTTCTTTGTTATTGTTTTCATTGATGATGTTTTGATATACTCTCGCGGTCGAGAGGAGCATGAGCAGCACCTTAGAGTCGTCCTCTAGACTCTAAGGGATAGTCAGTTGTATGCCAAGTTCTCCAAGTGTGAGTTTTGGCTGGGTTCGGTTGCATTTCTAGGCCATGTGGTTTCATCAGAGGGTATTCAGGTGGATCCCAAGAAGATTCCAGCAGTTAGAGATTGGCCTAGGCCCGCTTCAACTACAGAGATTCGGAGCTTGTTGGGCTTAGCTGGGTATTTTCGCCGATTTGTGGAGGGCTTTTCATCTATTGCAGCCCCGATGACCAGGTTGACCCAGAAAAGTTCTCAGTTCAGGTGGTCGGATGAGTGTGAGGCGAGCTTTCAGAAGCTCAAGATAGCTTTGACCATGGCACCAGTGTTAGTGTTGCCCACATGTGCATAACCTTATACCGTGTATTGTGATGCTTCAAGGGTTGGGCTTGGTGTAGTGTTAATGCAGGACGGCAAGGTTATAGCCTATGCTTCCCGCCAGTTGAAGATTCATGAGAAGAACTATCCAGTCCATGATCTGGAGCTTGCAGCTATCGTTCACGCTTTGAAGATTTGGAGGCACTATCTGTACGGAGTGCCATGTGAGGTGTTCACGGACCATAAGAGCTTACAGTATCTATTCAGACAGAAGGAGTTGAACATGAGGCAGAGGAGATGGTTAGAGTTGCTGAAGGATTATGATATGACCATTCTTTATCATCCGGGGAAGGGCAATGTGGTGGCCGATGCTTTGAGCCAGAAGTCAGTCAGTATGGGAAGTCTAGCTGATTTCTCAGTCGGGGAGCGACCTCTTGCGTTGGATGTTCAGGCCTTAGCCAACCGATTTGTGAGATTAGAGGTTTCTGAGACTGGCAGTGTGTTGGCCCATACCGTAGCCCGTTCTTCCTTGTATGATCGTATTCGGGCCAGACAGCATGATGACCGTTACTTAAGCACTCTTACTTAGAGATATGGTTCGGAACGGAGGTGCCAAGCAGGTCATAGTGGATGATGAGGGAGTTCTGAGGATGCAGGGCCGTATTTGTGTGCCCTATATTGATGGCATTCATGAGTTGATACTTCAGGAAGCCCATAGTTCCCGGTATTCCATTCATCCGGGCGCCGCAAAGATGTACCAAGACTTGCGGCAGCATTATTGGTGGCGTAGAATGAAGAAGGATATTGTAGCTTATGTAGCTCGGTGCTTGAACTGTCAGCAGGTGAAGTACGAGCACCAGAGACCGGGTGGGTTGATGCAGCAGATTCACCTTCCTGAGTGGAAGTTGGAGCGTATCACCATGGACTTTGTAGTTGGACTCCCACGGACTCAGAAGATGGTTGATGCAGTTTGGGTTGTTGTGGATAGGCTGACAAAGTCAACGCATTTCATTCCAGTATCAGTGTCGTATTTAGCAGAGAAGTTGGCAAAGATTTACATAAGAGAGATTGTCAGATTGCATGGGGTGCCCATATCCATTATATCAGACCGAGGTATTTAGTTTACCTCCCATTTCTGGAGAGTATTTCAGCGAGAGTTGGGCACACAAATTGATTTGAGCACAGCGTTTCATCCTCAGACGGACGGATAGTCCGAGCGTACTATTCAGATTTTGGAGGATATGTTGCGGGCCTGTGTTATTGATTTTGGGGGTTCATCGGACCGGTTCTTGCCTTTAGCGGAGTTTGCCTACAACAATAGCTATCAACCGAGCATCCAGATGACTCCTTATGAGGCGTTGTATGGTAGGCGATGTCGGTCTCCAGTCGGATGGTTTGAGCCGAGAGAGGCTAGGTTATTGGGTTCTAAGTTAGTCCAGGACGCCTTGGACAAGGTGAAGATTATTCAGGATAGGCTTCATACAGCTCAGTCCAGGCAAAAGAGTTATGCGGATCGCCGAGTTCGAGATTTGGTTTTCATGGTAGGAGACCAGGTGTTTCTTATAGTGTCGCTTATGAAGGGCGTGATGAGGTTCGAGAAGAAGGGCAAGTTGATCCCTAGGTACATTGGTCCATTTGAGATTTTGGAAAAGGTAGGAGAGGTGGCTTACAAACTTGCCTTGCCACCGTATTTATCAGCCGTGCATCCCGTGTTTCATGTATCTATGCTCCGGAGGTACATTGCAGATCCTTCTCATGTTCTTGACTTCAGCAGTGTCCAGTCAGACCAGGACTTGTCTTACGAGGAGGATCCAAAAGCCATATTAGCTAGGCAGGTTCGTCAGTTGAGATCGAAGAGTTATCCTTCGGTTCGTGTTCAGTGGACAGCCTGTCGAGGCAGCTACTTGGGAGTCCGAGTCCGATATGAGGAGCCTTTATCCCCGTCTCTACTCAGACTCATGTACTTTTCTATGTCCGTTCGAGGACGAACGTTTGTTTTAGAGGTGGAGATTGTGATGACCCAAAAGGTCATCCTTTGATACTTTAGCTAAATCTGTGTTCCGAGGCCCCGAAATCCTTCATTAATCTCACATCGATATGCGTGCATAGCCCGGGCATGTAGCCGGGAATCTCTTATGTGAGAACTTGATGAAAAAGGGAATTTATAATAATTAATGGAATAAAGTTGACTTTGGTCAAAAATTTTGGTAAACGGACCAGGACCCGTGATTTGAGGGTCCGGAGGGTCCCTAGGAAAATACGAGACTTGGGCGTATGCCCGAAATCGAATCCCGAGGTCCCAAGCCCGTGAAATGAATTTTTAAAGAAAATTGTTTTCTGAAATTAATAAAGGTTTTTGAAAATGATAATTGGTGTGAAAACCGTGTTACCGGGCCCGTATTATAGTTCCGGAGCCCAGAACAGGTTTAATATATGTTACGTGACTTATCTGTGAAATTTGGTGTAAAACAGACTTAAAATGACGTGATTCAGATTAAAATCGGAATAATTAAGCTTTATGAAGTTTTAAGGAAATTTTATGAGTTTTGAGGTTTAATTCCTTGTTTTTGATGATATTTTGGTGATTTAAAAACTTGAATAAGTCCGTAGGATGATTTGGGAGTTGTGTGTGTTCTTGGTTTTGAGACCCGAGGGCTCGGGTGAGTTTCAGGTAGCTAACGGGGTGTAAAAAGTGGGAAAAATCTGATGTTTCCTTGAGTTTCTGGTGTCTGGTGCGTGCCTCTATGCGATCGCATAGGCTATGTCGCGATCGCATAGTGTAGTTGAGAGGGAGTAGTTCTGAGACTCTATGCGATCGCATAGATGTTTCCGTGATCGCATAGAGTATAGGTGGTCTGGGGGGGGGGGCTGGGTAAATGCCTTCCGGGATCGCACCCTTTCCTTCCGCGATCGCATAGCCTCAGCCAGAAGACTTTTGCGATCGCACCATCACTTCCGCGATCGCAGTATGTAAGAGCCAGACTCTCCGCGATCGCAGTCCCTTTCCCGCGATCGCGATGAAAAATTTCGCCCAGTTATATTTTTAATCAAAAAACAGAATGTTCATTACGGGACTTTCTCATTTTCAGCATTCTCTTCTTCTCCAACCCCCATTGAAGACCTCCAAGCCAGTTCCTCGGTAAGAATTTCTAACACCAATTCCTTCCATTTTTCTTCAACAAACAATAGAATCTAGGCCTAAAATCCTAAAATCAAAGTAGAAATTAGGGGTTTTGGGTAGAGTTAGGGCTTATGGGGTTTTGGATAATTCAACCTCAATTTGGGGTCGGATTTCAAAACAAATCATATATTTGAACTCGTGGGGGTGATCGGGTTTTGGTCCGAGCCTCGTGTTTGGACCAAGCGAGCCCGAGGTCGAATTTTGGTATTTTTGGAAGAACGCTAGGAATTGTATAATTAGGCTATGGGATTGTGTTAATGAGTCATTATTGATATTATTGAGTTAATTATGCCTAGATATTATCGTTTCCGAGTCAGATTCTAAAAGAAAGGCGGTATTAGAGGCTTGGTTGCTACTTTTGGACCCGGGGTAAGTGTCTTGCCTAACTTTGGTGAGGGAATAGGTATTGTATGTTATGTGCTAAGTGTTTATCATGTTCAATGCATAGGTGGAGTGACGAGTACCTATGCATTGTGCGTCAAGCATGCCCTTGAGTCTATTTCTGATAGAAACCTTGTTGCTACTTCCATGATTCATTATGTTATGAACATGTCTCTACTTGGGAGTTGTTTGTTGCTGGAAGACTTGGTCGATGAACTCATGATGCATTGGTTCGCTTGAGAACCCATTTGTTAAGGATATATAAATATATTGAAGAGATTGGTTATAGCTGAGACCCTTCTGGGCAACTATTTTGATATTGATTGATGCTTTCCCCTTGCCTGGTGATTTGAACTATATTTCCACCATTCTGCATTCCTTACCATTGATATTTGTCATTGTTTTGGTGAGGAAGAGTGTAAAGCACGAAGGTTGATTCCGTGCCATGATATACATTGATCACATCATACATTGCATAGTGAGAAAGAGAGTAAAGCACGAAGGGTGATGTCGTGCCATGATTTACATTGATTATAAGCACGAAGGTTAAGGTCGTGCCATGATTTACATAGATTATAAGCACGAAGGGTAATGCCGTGCCATGATTCATATGGCCTTACATTGTACATTGCATTGTGAGGAAGAGAGTAAAAGCACGAAGGGTGATGCCGTGCCATGATTTATACTAATTCACATCATACATCGCATTGTGAGGAAGAGAGTAAAAGCACGAAGGGTGATGCCGTGCCATTATTTACATTGCTTACATTTATACTTGTTATGTTAGTACTTCTTGTCCACTTGCTCTCTTGCTTTCTCCTATGTGTTTAATCAATTGCCTTATCGCTCACTTGCTACCCCAATAACTGTTCCCGTATCCCCCTACTTGTCTGACTATTTCTTGCCTTGTTTTTCCATGTTATATGTTGCAGAATAGGACAGGTGAACGTTGTTGTCAAGTCTAGCCTCGTCACTACTTCGGCCGAGGTTAGGCTTGGCACTTACTCAGTACATGGGGTCGGTTGTACTGATACTACAATGCACTTCTTAATGTTGTGCAGATCCCGCACCCGGATCCTGTGTACGGCGTTGAGGGAGTCTCCTTCAGTCCACCACCGAGGCTTCAAGGTATACTCGCTGGCGTTCGTGGGCATTGGCGTCTCTCCTATCCTTAGAACTCATATTGTCTTGTCTTATTTTCTAGTTCCAGAGACAATTATGAATTTTCTTTCAGACTTTGTATTTAACATTCAATAGACAGTTCGTGAAGTTGTGACTCCCGGTTTTGGGGCATTACGCGACGTTTGTATTTACTATTTCATGTAGCTTTTGAATCATATACTATTTCCGTTGTTTAGAACTATAAAGTGTTTTTGTTAAATACTGTTAAACTGGTGTTATTACGAGGGTTTAGTTGTGCACGTTGGCTTATCGAGCGGGTTCAACGTTAGACGCAGTCATGGACCGAAGGTGGGATTTCGGGTTGTGACAAGGGAGCCTAAGTGTTTGCAAATAAACTAAAAAACTTCAGCACAAATAGAACAAAAGTTTTGTTTTATTTTTTGGTTATTATGTTTTATTTTTTAATTTTTATGGACGATTAGTATGTTTTATATGTTTTTAAATCAATGATTCTTGTTTGAATGTTTTTCTGCGCTTTTCTTAATATTATTTCTCTATAAAGTCAAAAAATACCTTAATTAAAGGAAAACTTCAGCGGTTATGCTGAAGTTCTTTGAAAATGAATTCAACAACTTTAGCATATATGCTGAAGTATTTGGAAAAACTCATCAAAAAACTATAGAAAGCAGTACAGAACGTAAGCATATTATTACTTCTGAAGTTTAGCAAATAAAAGCTCATTAATCAATTCGTCATTGAAACACTAGAATTAAGCACATTAATCAATTCGTCTTTGAAAATCTCAGGTCTCATCATTACGTACTAATTTGTACCATGAAGATCAATCGGATTCGAAAACTAAATTGTAGTACTTACATTTTGAATTTGAATTTTTGAATTTCGTCTGGTTCAAATTTCTGGTTTGGGGAGAGTAGATCTGAGAAGAGACGGAGTGATGGAGGGGAATCAACGAAGTGTTTTGTGCGTGATGCAAATCGTAAAGAGTTTTTATATATTTTGTCAGGGGTAGAATTGTCATATTATTACCGATTTGTTGTCAGCTGGCTACCAAATCAATAATTTATAAAAACAGGGTATAGGTTAAAAGGTGGCACAAATATATGGTATGGCTGCAAATCGCCCGGCGTAAGCCCCGACAGCCGAGGCGTATGTCTCACGAAACTAAGCCCATACATAAGTCCAGGGGCTTTTTACGAGTGCTCCACCCTGGGGCGAGCCCCGGGCCAATCCCATTTCTGCCTTTTAAAACAAAGATATATATATATCCATTAGAAAAGTAGAAACAAGATGGAGAATTCCAAGAATAAATTGTCAAAATCTTATCAGAAACAATTCGGCGGCTGCTTGACCCTTGAGAGACACGTGTGAAGGATGAAATTTGTTTTGGGTTTAGAAGAAATAGCCTGATTTCAAGAGAGAGAAAATGAGCATCGAAAAAAGAGGCGTGTATTTTCGGTATTATTAACCTCTGAACGGAATTAAGACTCAATCAAAGGTCTGACCGAATCAGACCCAATCAGATCTATTCAAACTTTTTAAAAATAAGAAAATAATTATACTTAATAGGCTAAGATCTGATTCATTCAGATTCAGACCCTCATTAAGTGCAAACAAATGAGGCCTAAGTGCAAGGAGATTCAAAAACCCAACGATATAGAGACATGAGTTTACTTGGGAAGAGACAAATCGATAAGTTAATTTGTTTGTCCGTAAATGAGAAGCGTTGGAGATACCTTCTTATCCTCTTTTTCTTTCTCACATATTTAAATTAACGCTCACTACTGTGGATAAAAGAAATAAGATAAGGGGGAGGGAGAGTGGCGGCTGAGGGAAGAGGAAAACTTTAGGTTTTTTTTAAAGTAAATTTTACTACTAGGCTAGCTGCCTAGTAGCAATTTTATTAATAATAATAAAACGAAAAACAAATAAAGTAATGTTGTCCTAAAATCCATAGGACGATAAAAAAAAAATAATAAGACATAACTCCTACTATCAAAATTGGGCTTGTAGGCCCAATAATGATCTCACATAAGGAAATACTATCTAATATATGTCTAACTAAAGCTATATCTAGGGAAAGCCCAAAACGGACATGTAAAATCTGGTTCATTAATATCTTCAGGCCCAAATAATGGAGGCCCACTCCCAGACGTGTGTAGTCTTCTTGATAGAGCCCAATTAGGACAATCATGCAAGCCCAATGCTCCAGCTTGGTCCAATTCATTTTTGCCAATAACCAGCCTGAGCCTCTTTGTCATGAAACCCAGGCCCAATTCATATCCTAGCCCAAAGCATCGGTCAATATAGTGATAATACCCCAGTGTTATTTCCATTTCCATTGTTCCAGCTCTCCTTTCCTATTCCCTCACTCTCTAGCCCTAGCTCCTTCTTCTTGCTATGCTGTGTAGCCCCAAATCAACACAAAGGAGCTGGTAAGGTCGTCAATCTGAGTTTATTCCTCCGTGAAGTCGCGTAACGACGCATCAGGGCTGGTAAATCTCTCCTCCTGAGCTTATTTCTATCATTTTTGTGTAGTTTTAGCTTTTTCTCCACTGATTTGATTCTCCCTGTTCCTTCACGCACTCGCCCTAACCTCTCCTCAACGATTTCCATGGCTGCGCCTTTACTGATTCCACTCCGACGAGCAGGTGAGTAGCTCAATCTGAGCTTATTTGATTTCTTCTATGTCTTAGATGTTCCTTTTTCCTCATTGGTTTGTCTCGTTCAATTTCCTGGTTTTTAGGGTGAATGCAGCCTTGCATAATGTGGTATATATTGTTCCCTCTACATGTACTATTTTTTCCTCATCTTCCTTTTCACTTGATTGTAGTATACTGTTTGATTCCTATTTGTGCTCTCCTTCCTTATGCATGTCTGTTTGTCTCCCCCTATGGACTGATTCATCACCTTTAGGGGTCGTAATTGGAGACAATTTATGGTTTCTGATTTGATACCTGATCTCCTGTATGCCATTCCCTTGCTTTATTTCCTTTCCCTGCATTTCCACATTCCCATTGTGTGCATTTACTCTCCAACCTTGCTGCCCATTTCGATTTAGCATTCTGGGCATTTTGTTCATATTTTCCAGTAATGTTTCACCTGCCTCCATGTTCAGATTGTTTGTGTTGCTGATTTCTAACTAACTCCCCATGCTTCTTATCCCCATAATTATCTGTATTTTCAGCCTCCTTCCTGTCTTCATCTCTATGTCCAATTCTCTTAGATGTTCTGGACTTTGCAGCTGTTTCTATTAGGACATGGTTTTTAATATTCTTACAAGCTGCCTTGTACTTCATTTGTAGCCTAATTTTCTTAAGTATTCTGGGCCCAATCACTTGATTTTCCTGCTCATTCATCCACCTTAGATCAGTGCCTCTATGTTTCTTAGATGAATTTCTAGTGGGTTGAGTGATAAACACTAATACCACCACTAGCAATTCATTTAATCTACACATTAGCACTGTACATGTACCTGCAAAATAAAAGACAAAGTTAGTATAAAACAAGATAACCATGATCTCCTCATAGATGATTTGATCATGATCATCATAGCTTGCTGAATTCCACCCCTTTTTCCCCATCAGTTCTGCCTCTCCTTCCTGTTTTCTACCCCTTATCCTCCTTATTGTCTTGCAATTTTGATCCTAAAGTATGGCCATTGGTGTTTGTCTTCATTAAGTATCCTCCTGCCAATGGGGCCAATATCCCAGAAGTCATAGCATTCAATGTCTCCCACATCTAGTGCATGGTTTGCAAGGTGATCTGCCAACCTGTTGCCTTCTCTAAATGTGTGGGTTATCTTGATGTTATATTCCTCCTTTAAATGCATAATCTCTTATATCTGATCCACTATGTTCCAAGGGGTTGTCCATGACCCTTCCAACACTTTGTGTAGAAGCATGGAGTCTGTTTGCACCCATATTAGTCTGTAATTGAGTTCCTTGCACATCCTCAGTGCTTCTACCATTGCTGTTGCTTCAGCCACATTATTAGTTCCCTCTTCTATTTCCTTTCCTGCTGCATACTTGACATCTCCAGCCCAATCTCTCAGACGATACCCTATAGCACTTCTTCCTGGATTCCCTCTACTAGCACCATCACAGTTAACCTTGATCCAGCCCTCTTTTGGGAGCTCCCAAACTATCTTTTCCCACTTCAATTTAGGTGTGTATTGTTGCAACATCTGAACCAAATCTGTCCACCTATGGGGTGACTTCAGGCCTGGTTTTCTCACATGAACCAAGGCTTGTAGAGTAGAGTACACCTGATACACTACCCTATTAATTGAGACAACTTCTCCATACTTTAAGCTATTCCTATGCTTCCATAATTCCCATACAATACATGAAGGTAAGGTCTGTAGGATTGGTTTAATTCTAGGAATGACTAGAGCTGTCCAACACTTAGTGATAGCCTGATGTAGTGTCAACCCATCTACTGCAATCCCAGCTCTAGGTAGGAAGTATTTCCATACAACTTTAGCTGCATTAGATGTGAAGAACAAATGTGTCAATGTCTCTTCCTTTGGCTCAGCACAGCACCAGCACCTTGAAGCCATTAAGTACCCAAGTTTTCTCATGGAATCATCCAGTGGTAACTTAGCTTTCCACAATTTCCACATGAAGAAACATATTTTAAATGGTAGACCTTTCACCCATATCTTCTCATATGCCAATCTCCTGTGATCCCTCCTTCTCAAATAGTCCCAAGCTGTTTTGACAGTAAATTGTCCTCTTGTGTCCAACATCCAAATGGGGGTATCAAGTGTATTAGGATGAACTGGAGGTGGAACATGATCAATTATATGTTGTGCTAAGTCTTCTGGTAGAGCCTCATATAACCTACCTGCATCCCATGCATTATTTTCTACCATCTCCCACACATTGTGTATATCCTCATCAATTCCAAAGCCATTAGGAACCAGGAAGTATAAGGCTCCAAGTCCAGTCCAGTTGTCAAACCAGAATAGTGCTGACCCCATTTTAGGCTTCCACAATATCTGATGCTCTATGATGTCTCTGCACTCTATCATTTTCCTCCAAACATGTGATCCCTCTCTCCATGGAACAATGACTGAGTTTAATTTCTTGCAATATTTCTGACTCATATATGAACTCCACCGCCTTGGCTGAGTTCTGAACTTCCATCACAGTTTGCAGAACAAAGCTTTTGCCACATCATGTAAAGATTTGAATCCAATACCACCTTCCTCAGTTGGCATGCACATGTTTTACCATGATGACCAATGTCTTGATGTGCCTCCAATGTTGCTGCTCCAGAAAAATTGAGCAAAAAGTTTATGCAGCTTGTTGATGACATTATTAGGAGGGTTCACCGCAGATAGCAGATGAATAGGCATACTCTGTAGAACACTCTTGATGAGTACAACCCTTCCTCCTATAGACAACAACTTCCCTTTCCATGCCTGTAGTTTATCCATAACTTTTGTGATTAGCCCTTGATAATAGTCAGCTTTTCTCCTGGCATAAAAAATAGGACAGCCTAAATATGTGAAAGGGAACTCCTGTCTTGATATACCAGTCACTCTTTCCACCCCATTCACTACTGACTCATCAGTCAAGTGGTGTAAGTAAACTGCAGATTTGCTTTTGTTCACCAATTGTCCTGATGCAGCCTCATATGCCCCAAGTACTCTCATAACCATACTTAAAGACATTGGATCAGCAGAACTGAAGATTATAGTGTCATATGCATAGGCCAAATGATTAATCTTTGGGCTATACTTAGGTAATCCAAATCCTCTGAATGTTTTGTCCTGATGCAATAAGTTCAAACCTCTAGATAAAGCTTCAGCAGCTAATATAAACAAACTAGGAGACAAAGGATCACCTTGTTTTACCCCCCTTGTAGAATTGAAAAATCCCTGTGGTTGCCCATTCACAAGAATGGAATACCAATTGTTTGCTATCAAATCGTAGATCAGCCCAATAAAACCTTCTTCAAAGCCCATTTTCCTCAAGGTTTTGGTCAGAAACAACCATGATAACCTGTCATAGNTGTAATGATCTCTTGTGTTAGTAGTACATTCTACACAATACTCGTTCCTTTCACAAATCCAGCCTGCTCTTCAGAAATCAGCCCAGGAAGTAGACCAACTAGTCTATCATGAATCACCCTCGAGAAGATCTTATTAACAAAGTTGCTTAAACTAATTGGTCTCATGTCCGCAAATGTAACCACTTCCTTTTTCTTGGGCAGCATCACTATATTTATATGTGATATATATCTAGGCAATTGTTGACCACTGAAGAAGGCTAAAACCATGTTGTATATATCTTCCTCTACTATGTCCCAACAGCTATGAAAGAAAGCACCAGTGAATCCATCAGGTCCTCCTGCAGAGTCTCCATTTAGTCCAAATACTGCAAGCTTAACTTCCTATTTTGTGGGTATTCTCATCAGTTTCTCATTCTGTGTGGTATCAACCATTGTAGGTACACAGTCAAGTATTTTAAAATCAGTTGGTACTACCCTTTCTGTAAACTGTTCCTCATAGAATTTAACAGCCTCCTCAGCAATTAAGTCTTCCTCATCAATCCATAGACCCATGTTATTTTGTATTCTGTCCAACTTGAGTCTCTTTCTTCTTCCATTGACTAGCGCATGAAAAAACTTAGTATTTCGATCACCATCTTTGAACCATGCCATACCAGCTTTTTGTTTCCAAAATTGTTCTTCCATAGCCAAATATTTAATCATTTCTGCCTGAACTTTTTGCAATCTTTGCCTATTCATCTGAGTTGGGGATGCCTCAAATTCCCTTTCATGGACAAGTACTATTTCTTCTAGACTAGCTATTCTCTGAAAGATATCTCCATATGTTGCCTTGCTCCAAGCTGACAAAGCTTTCTTGAGTTTCTTCAGTTTGTGGTTGAAAAGAACAAATGGACTAGCACAAAAGTCTACTGACCAGTTTTGCTTGACAACCTCTTTGAAAGTTGCATGCTTCACCCAGAAGTTTAAGAACCTAAAAGGCTTCTTAATTATTTTAGCTTCTATGTCACATTTCAGCAACATAGGACAGTGATCAGAACCTATTTTGGACAGGTGAGTGATTTCAAGCCCAGGGAAGGTTTGCTGCAACTGCATATTGCCAAAACATCTGCCTAACCTTTTAAAAATATAATCCTCATCAGATCTTCCATTCCACCATGTGAATATACTCCCTTTGAACCCCAAGTCTGTTAGGTTACTTGTGTTGATGCAGTGCCTGAAATTATCTACTTCATTCAGAGAGACAGGTAGTCCCCAAACTTTTCCTCCTCATCCCAAATCACATTGAAATCTCCCCCCACAAGCCATGGTAGGTTCATATCTGATGCCAGGTAGTATAAGGAGTCCCACAATTCTATTCTTTTAATGGCATCACACTTGGCGTAAACCAATGTGAGCATAAGTTCAACATGAGTCTTAGTATGAACTAGTTTAAGAGTCAGTTGCTGTACTAAGTTATACACAATTGTTACCTCATACACCTCATCAATGAAGGCCCATATCTTGTTTTACACATTCACAATAGCCTGTGCTAGACAAATTCTCCTCCTGTATCTTTTTGCTTTGTGGGCTTGTTGCATAGGTTCTAGGATTCCAATGAATTCAAAGTGATGTTGTCTGTGCATGTTAGTAAGTCTCTCAAAAGCCTGCATAGTGTTGACAGACCTGATATTCCATATAAGAGCATCAATTTATTGATTTTGAGTTTTGGATAGTGTCCTTCTAGTTTGAACCCCACCAGTTGGGTCAATTGTTGTTTCCTTGTTCTGTTTTTTCTTTGTTTTAGCTGCTGATCTGCCCCTTTCCATGTGTCTAGGTGACAGATCACCTTCCCTAGCCACATTAAGAAAGTTCTGGGCAGGTGACTCTTCATCCATGTCCCTATTAACCTGGTCTTCATGTATGTTAGCATCTTCTTCACCTGCTACTTGGTCTGTATTTTGCTGTGATTTACAAATTGTTTTCTCTCCTGTGTTACCCATATTTTGCATCTACTTATTTGGATCCTCTATTTGTATTTCCGGAGGTATTATGTTGACCACAGTTGCATCCCCTGCTTCCATATTTTTTGATTGATCACAGCCAGCATCAGTTTGTTCCAGGCCATCTTGAATGGGTTCAACCTCCCCTTGTACTGCTGCTGTTCCACCAGGATCAACATGGTCTCCAGGATCAATTGGCTTATCTCCATTCAGCACATCTACACTTTGTTGCACCTGGACATGGCTGGTCTCTGGGGCAGTTAGCATGAGTATACCATCTGATTGCTTTGCCTTGTTGACATCATTCACACTTGTATCCTCCTCATTGTTTGTATCTCCTCCATTTTCTTCCTCACTTTGCATCTCATCAGGCATGACTCCTTCCTCAGGATCCACTTCTGTTTGGTCATGCCATAGCCTACCTCCTATCCATTTTACTCTTTCTGTATTCTGAAATATTTCAAAATCTGGATCTTCCACAAGTTCATTATTGTCATTCTTTTCCAATGCTTCCATAACTCCAGTGTATTGTGATGGTACCTCTTGGCATGAAGTGTTAACAGTCACCATATTGTCCTTGAAGGTCCTTTGTACCTAATGTACAGTAGACTCCTTAAGTTGTTTTGCAGCCACTCTTTTGTCTTTTTTTCTGTTATCATCATGATTTGCAGCCTTCAAGTTAGGAGCAGCTGAACTTGCATTAGGGGCCCCAGGGTTGTCACCCTTTCTTGTTTCCTTGGTAAATTTTGTGGCCTTTTCCTTAGTCTTGTCTATAGTAGGTGTTTGGGGTCTGTTAGCTGGTGCATTAGCATTCAATCTTGTCTGTGCTTGATCTTGATCTGTAACCCCATCCACCACAACAATTTGATTATGTTCATCAGCCTCTTCACTTTCATCATTCAGGATTGCAAACAGATTTGCAATCTGCACCTGTTGTGGCACTATTGCATTTTCTTTGTGAACTGCAACTATTTCCTTTTCAGATGTGCCCACACCTTGAGTTTGTTTATCTTTCCCTTTGCCTATATTATCCCTCACTTCTTTCCATTGATGTCCTGGATTTCCTACTACTTTTCCACTCGACAGAATCATCAATGGAGCAG
>ML265490.1:0-52853 GCA_005239495.1 Nicotiana undulata
ACACACATGGCACATGAATCGATCAAGGATGGATCAATTTCTTTTTGTTATTATTTCGAGCAAAAATTTTTTTTTTTTTAAGAGTTTAGAGCAATAATTTTTGAGCTAGTATGTAAAGAGTCACTACAAGAGCCAAGAATTTATCACAAAAATTGTTTTGCCCCATGCAACTTATTATTTTTTCGGAGGGGTATTCTTAGANGGAAAGTTGTCACACCATCCATCATAGGGACAATTCACCCGGTTCCCTTCAAAATATATTTCTTGGGAAAGAACCGTAGCATAAAGAAAACCCAAGAAAGTTTTATTACTATGAAAATGAAATGAACTAACTGCTAAAAATGAAATTAAGAAGCTAAAAGTTAAAGATAAAATCAACTACTAAAACAGCTAAACCAAATCATACCAAGCCCGGCAAGGGCACATCATATCTATAAATAACACTAAAGCCCGGCAAGGGCACATAACAATGTCATCACCCAAGTCATAGATAGATACAATGTATAGAAACAACAAATATGCACATGCCACCCCCAACGTTAAATATTGCAGTGACCTCACTGCACAATATCAAAATAAAAGATCAAAGTTTGAGGGTCTCCCTGAGGTCTGCATCAGACTAGCAGACTGTATTGGAAGAATGGCTGGTCAGAATGGCCTGGGGTCATCGCATACTTGGGCAGTGTTGCCCACTGGTAATTTTTGTACCTTCTTTGCACTGCGTTTGGCCCCCCGGTATCCCAAACCTGCTCAAATCAACTTCCAAAAAATATGAAACTTGGCAGATTGGTTAGAAAAAATATAAGAAGCTATTCTAAAAAGAAATTTTTTCAAAAATGACTAAAAAAAATTATTTGAACCACGATGGGTTGCCTCCCACCAAGCGCCGCATTTAACGTCGTGGCACGACGCAAATCAACTTTTACCGCTTTTCTCGCCACTTTGACGATATGAACTGGGCACCTAGCTTGGAATCAAGCTTGTGACCACGGGCGGTGGGGGGTGTTAAGTAGATGACCGAGCCAAGCCTCAATTTCTTCAATTTGCACTTCTTTGCTTTCATGTGAGGAAAATCATTTTGCTTTCTTGGTTCTTCAAATTGCAAGATGTATGGTATGAATTTCTCATCCTCGCAACACTCCATTGATTCGTGTAGTTCAACTTCCGTTTTACCACACAATTCCAATGTTGAAGAATGCTTGGAATGTGCCTTCAAACTTCCAACTTGCAATTTTCTTTTGATTTTGACATCCTCGTTTCCCCCCGGATTAGAGTCAATTTCAACCAAATTTTCAATCACCCCGGTTGACTCTAATTCCCTATTTTTCTTGGCATCACTAACGCTCATGGAGTCGGTTGAAGGATGTTCATGTCTTGATTCCTCACTTTCAAGAATGGCCTCCGAAATGAGCATCATCTTCTCATTTTTAGCATTTGAGAGTTCTTCTTGGTTTTGTGCAAGTGTCAAGCCATGTTGGAGATTGTTCTCCAAAAGCTCTTCTAAGGCATTTTGCTCATTGTGTCCTCCCTCAAGTAAACACTTCAACATGAGCTTGAACTCTCCATTTCGACCATGCTCAATTTCCTCCACTTCTTCACCCCTAAATTTTCCATCACAAAAAGTAGATTCATCACAGTGGGGGCTTGGGGAAGGGACGGACAAATTCAAACAAATATACTCGTGACCATTTTGACAACCACACCTATCATAAATACTCCACTCATGGGTTTGAAATTGTGCGCACAAGTCATCCCCGGGAGAATTTAAACAATTTTGCCACGAGTGTGGTCCTCCACAATAAGGACAAGGGTCATCAAAATATGAACAACTACCATCCGACCAATATTCATTATATGATGCCATATTTTTTTTTTTTTTTTTTATATGAAAAATTAAGAAAATAAACAAGAAAAATTAATTACACAAATATTCACAAGTTTGGATCAAAGCACTCAAGCTTACTTCTCCAACAACCAATAACCTAAGTTACGCCTATTGTTCCCCGGCAACGGCGCCAAAATTTGATACGCTCAATTTACACCTTAAAAGAATGTAAGCGATCGTTGTCAAATATAGTAACCCAACAAGGTTGGGGTCGAATCCCACAGAGAACAATATGAGGGCGTTTAGGAATGCTAGAGAATTATCACTTATCGTGCAGTGCCAAACAAATATGATTTTGGGTTTTTGATAATTGTTTATAACTAAATGCGAAAATATAAACTAACCTAGAAAGCAATTAAAATGATCGATGGCAAAAAGTATCGATGCTTCGGGTATTACAGTCGAGTAGTGATCCAATGTATTTCACGATTTTACAAATATGAGCGGGTAATGTTAATTAGCCACGGATAACATTTCTTAATTAGCTTTTCCCAAAGACTAACAAGACTTCCTAATTGAATTATCCCTAACCCAATTAGGAGATTAAGCACTTCCGAGTTTGGCTACAAGTAGTTCAATCCTATCCCTAGGTAGAATCTATAAAATGAGGGTTAAATCCTCAAGTTCTTGTTAATTAATCTTTCCCAACCCCAAATAATCTTTTCCAAAACTAATTCGGAGTTAATGGGCGAGTCCTAGGGTTAGCTAATCCCTTTGGAAACATTAAAGAACAAGAATAATTAAAATAACAAACACCCACTTCATAAATATAATAAAATCATTCAATACATAAGCACAACAAGGTATTTAATCCACACTTTAAATATGAATATTCCCATAAACCATATTCAAGTGTTGGAAAAATACTACACACTTAGATATACAATACAAAGCAAGGAAATGAAGAAATAAACACAAATGGATAAAGAAAACTTCACCACAATGTTGAAATCTACAAATCCAAAGTGTGTGTGCAAACCCACAAATCAATACTTGTTCTTCTCTACTCAAAATATATTTACAAAGCTGAAGAACTGCCAAAAGATGTAAAAAATTGGTTTTCTAATTCCATTTTAAGATGTTGCCAAGGTATGCTTTTTATAGAGGGCCAAAAATTCGAGTGAAAAGTGGACAAAAACACCCTTGTCGGGCTGATATGCGATCACATTCCTGTCGCATAACAGGGATGCGATTCGCATCTTAATCGCATATCAAACCCTAGGTCCCAGAGGTTCATCGCATGTGAGATGTGCGGTCCGCATTGATGATATGCGATCGCATTTCATGCGTCGCATTTGCAATGTAGCTTCAGGCATCAGATGGTGATGCGACTCAAATGCGAACCGCATTTGCGATATGCGGTCGCATATCTGACCGCATTTCACTCATTAATCTTGACTCAACTTTCTGTTGCGGTATGCGATCTCTGGGCTCGAAATGCGATTCGCATGTTNATCATTTTCTTGCAAATAGAGCAATTATACACTGATAGTCACCTCAAATACCCATTGAGCAACACAAAATCTACTGAAAAGAGGCTAAAATGAGTGGTAAAATTGCCACTTATCAGGACTCATTTGGAGTATCTCTACTTCCTGAGTTCACCAATCCAGATTATGGATTTTCCACAGTTGTGGTGGTGTTAGGAGGAGGTGTGGGTGGTGCAACCGGTAGTCCCCTCACGAAAGCTTGCAAGTCTAGAGTCACATACTCACTAATCATTTTTTTTACAGTATCTTGTTCTCCTGCTTGTTCATTTCCATTGTGATTATTGTTTTGAGTCGCAAATCTCTCTAGGGAATGTTCCCTTGATCCGTGGGGATCCTGAGGGTGATGGAACTAGGGTTCCAACCCTCTGTTGGTTGTTGGCGTTGGCGTTGGCGTTCGACATAATTCACAGAATGTTATTTGTTTAACCAAAGAATTAGATTCTCTGCCAAAGCTATTTTAAGAAGAACACGGGTTTCTGATAACCAAGACAATCTGGAAATAATTGTAAGTAAATTCGTAAATATAAAACAATAAAGATGCGCAGAAAGTAAGTATATTTCAATAGTGGTTCGAACGTGTCTTTACAAGTTATATTATACTCCCTTTTATAGGGAATTTCTTAATATAACGTCTACTCTTTTCAGTGATTGAGCATTAATGACTAATAATGGCATTAATGAAACGTTACAATGATTAATCATAATTGTTGCGTGAAGATTATGTAACGTTTGGCTCATTAATTGAAGATCCCGAATCTTCCCAATATTTTGCCTTGATTCATTCTGACTGTGTCTCTTTATCTTCCCAATTAGGTTGAGATTCCCGTATCTGATGATCCCGTGAGTATTCTATTTCGTTCCTCTTTATCTCGTACCTCTTTATAGAGTTTTGTAAAGTTGTCATGTTATCATTGCTCCACATAGATTGCTGAGTCATCATAATTGTTACACGTGTGAAGCTTATTTTTACCAATACACATGGGACCAATATTTGCCACTTGAAGTGTTTGCTTATAATAACAGTTACCAATCCAGCATTCGGATGGCACCGTATGAGGCTTTGTATGGTAGGCAGTGTCGGTCCCAAGTGGGATGGTTTGAGCCGGGCGAAGCCCGATTGTTGGGTACAGATTTGGTCCAGGATGCCCTGGATAAGGTGAAGGTGATTCAGGAGAGGCTTCACACAGCCCAGTCAAAGCAGAAGAGTTATGCAGACCGGAAGGTTCGTGATGTGGCATTCATAGTTGGTGATCGAGTTTTGCTTTGGGTATCGCCTATGAAGGGTGTCATGAGGTTCGGGAAGAAGGGTAAGCTGAGTCCGAGGTTCATTGGTCCTTTTGAGATATTGTGGCGCGTTGGGGAGGTGGCTTATGATATTGCCTTGCCTCCCAGCCTAGCAGGAGTCCATCCGGTGTTCCGTGTTTCTATTCTCCGGAAGTATCACGGTGATCCGGCTCATGTATTGGATTTCAGCTTAGTCCAATTAGACAAGGACTTATTGTATGTTGAGGAGCCAATACCCATTTAGGATAGGCAGGTCAGAAAGCTCAGATCAAAGAATATTGCATCAGTAAAGATTCAGTTGAGGGGTCAGCCGGTCGAGGGGGTGACTTGGGAGACCGAGCATGATATGCGCAACCAGTACCCTCATATTTTCACAGCTTCAGGTATGTCTTTATATTCGTTTGAGGACGAACGATTATTTTAAGAGGGGGAGAATGTTACGACTCGAACGATCGTTTTGATAGTTAGAGCCCCGACCTCCTAATAACTGCTTTCCCCATGTTTGTTTCTGCTTTTGGGACTTTTTGGAGTGATTAGTTATGGAATTCAGAGAGTTTTGGGACACATATCCCCTAATTATGAGTTTAAGCCTTAAAAATTGGACAATAGTCGGAACTGTGTGAAGACGGATCCGTAATAGAATTTTGTCGACTCCGTTAGCTCCGTTGAGTGATTTTAGGGATAGGAGCTCGCCCGGAATGTGTTTTCGAGGTCTGTAGTAGATTTAGGCTTGAATTGGCAAAAATTAAATTTTCGGCGATTTCGGCCGATAGGTGAAATTTTGATATCAGACTCATAATGGAAATCCGAGAGTAGTTGTAGTTTCGTAGTGTCAGTTGTGACCTGTGTGTCAAATGTGAGGTCATTCAGACTAGTTTGTCGTGTTTCGGCATTGTTTGTGGATTTTGGAAAGTGCTAAGTTCCTAGGCTTGAATTCATGTTTAATTATCGTATTTGGTGTTATGTGATGTGATTTAAAGGCTCGACTAAGATCGAATGAGGTTATAGGATTGGTTGGTAGTTTTGGTTGAGGTCCCGGGGGCCTCGGGTGTGTTTCGGATGCTCAACGAATGAGAATTTGGACTTAGGCAAATCTAAAGTTGGTTGTTCTGGTGTTTTCTCACATGCGAATGTTGGACCGCAGGTGCAGCCTCGCAGAAGCGAAAGAGAGGTCGCAGGTGCGATTTTGGGCATAAGGGCCAGCGGCCGCAGATGCGGCTCAAGGACCGGAGAAGCGAAACCGCATCTGCGAAGAATGGAGCGCAGGTGCGAAACCTGGGGAATTAATGAAATTCCGCAGATGCGGAGCCCAAGTTGCAGGTGCGGCCCCATAGACTGCAGATGCAGAAATCGTTGAGAAGATATGGAAAATTCAAGGGTTTGAAATTTCATAACACAAAAATCAAATTGGAGCTCGGTGGGAGACGAGTTTTGGAGGGATATTGAAGGAGTCTCATTGGGTAACGTATTCTAACTCGATTTTTATCATAATACTATAATCTATTGTGTTTTCCTCTTCTAAATTAAGGAATTTGAGGGTAAAGGTTTGAAAATGGGAGAAAAATTCCCCAATTGAGAATCTGAATTTTGAGTGAGATTTTGACGTCAGATTTTGATGATTTTTGGTTGAGTGTACTCGTGAGTGAACAGGTGTTCATAATTTTTTAATTTTACCTGATTCTGAGACGTGGGCCCGGGGGACGTTTTGGGATGATTTTCCTAATTTCGCGTTTTAGCTTCGAATTAATTAGTTAAATTAGTTACTTACACTTATATTTACATTGTACAATTGAATTGAATATATTTGGGCCATTTGGAGTTGGGTACTCGTGGCAAGAACGTGATTTCGAGTTGAATGGAGCAGTTGAGGTAAGTGGCTTGCCTAACCCTGTGTTGGGGACTTTCCCTTAGGTTGTTTTGATAATATTTGTTGTGTGGGAGCTGTGCACGTGACGTGACGAGTACGACACGAGCCGTTATTGCTAAAATCCCACTTTTCCTCCTTAAATCATAAATTGTTCCTTCTCCTATTATTTTTCATTAATGTGTTAAATTGTTTAGCTTAGATTAGGAAAGCATGCTTACGTGTCTAATTGTCTACTTGATACTCTGTGTGCCATGTATAGCTAGATTATCGCTCTCCCTTACCTGTGATTAGATGAACTGTATAAATTGATACTATACCTGCCATTTATCTTGCATCGCATATTTAAATTGGGACTTCTGACGTATTCCCGGAGATCCCCCAGCACTGCATAATTATTTTGGGACTACGAACGTATTCCGGGAGATCCCCCTGTACTGCTTATTTAAATTGGGACTACGGACGTATTCCGATAGATCCCCCAACACTGCATATTTATTTTGGGACTACGGACGTATTCCGGGAGATCCCCCTATACTTCATAATCATCTGGAACTACGGGACGGTATCCCGGGAGTTTCCTTCCTTGTGATTATTTTGTTCTTAGCCGAGGGCTCCCTTTTACTGTTAAATTTTTTTAAAATATTTTCTTAAATTGTTTACTGTAAAATATACTAAACTCTTTTACCGTTTTAAGTTGTTTTATATTTATTCCAGTAGGGTCGTAACCTGACCTTGTCACTACTTGACTGGGGCTAGGCTTGGCACTTACTGGGTACCAAATGTGGTGTACTCATGCCCATTCCTACACATGTTTTCGTTTGCAGATTCAGGTACGAGCTATCAGTCTCGTGGATAGTATTGCTGCTGATTCTAGGAGACTACAAGGTATTTCTGCCGCGTCCGCAGAATCCACAGAGTCCCCTTCCATTCTATCGCTTAGAGTTTTATTAGAGGTTTGTGAATGTCTGTGATATTCCGGGTCTTTGGGATAAATATTTTGTACATGTCGAGCAGCATCGTTATGATTATTCAGATTATTTCCTTAATGTTCTTTATTTCTCGTGTTTTTAATGAAGTTTTATCATCAAATTTAGTCTTACCTAGTCGTAGCGACTAGGTGTCATCACGATACCTTTCGGAGGATAGATTGGGTCGTGACAGGGTTTCTCCAGCGCGAACCCATTTCAGTAATATGCCAGAGAGTTCTTATCGCCCGCCATCTATCTATGGTTCATCCAGTGAGTACTCAGGCCCTCAGGGTTCTTCCAGCGTCTATTTCAGTGCCATGTCAGGGAGTTCATACTGCCCACCAGGGTCAGACTTCAGGGCAGAAGTCCACCGCTCTGAGAGGTTGTTACGAGTGTTGGGATCCTTGTCACATGAAGAGGTTTTGTCCCAAACTCCGGGGAAAAGTAGTGCAGCGAGTCAGCATCCCATGATTAACGCATCAGTAGTCACACTAGTCGTCCGGCTGCCCAGAGGCTGAGGGCAAGTGGGTAGGGGCCTTCCTAGAGGTGGAGGACAGTCAGGTGGCACTCCAGCTAAATTTTATGCTTTTCTGCCAGACCAGATGCACTGGCCTCAGATGCCATGATCACAAGTATTATTTCTGCCTGCGGTAGGGATGCTTCGGTATTATTTTATCCAGGGTCCACCTATTCATATGTCTCATCTATGTTTTCTCATTTCCTGGATATTCCTCGTGAGTCCTTGGGTATCCTGTTTATGTGTCCACTCCAGTGGGCGATTCTGTTGTTATGGATCGGGTCTACCGGTCCTACATTGTTACATTCTATGGCTATGAGACTAAAGCAGATCTTCTACTGCTTGATAGGACTGCCTTTGAGGTTATCCTCGGGCATGGACTGGTTATCTCCATATCACGCCATCCTTGATCGCCATGCCAATACGGTTACCTTGGTGATGCCAGAGCTGCCTAGATTGGAGTGGAAGGGTTCATCTGTCAGCACACCTATTCAGATCCTCCCTTTTATAAAGGCTCGACACATGGTCGAGAAGTGTTATTTGGCTTATCTAGCTTATGTTCGGGATACTACTGTAGAGACTCCGGCGATTGATTCGGTACCAGTAGTCCAGAATTCTCCGATGTGTTTCCTTCTGATCTTCCCGACATGCCACCAGATAGTGGTATCAATTTCTGCATTAATTTGGCTTCAGGTACCCATCCTATATCTATATCACCGTACCGTATGGCTCCAAAGGAGTCGAAGGAGTTGAAGGAACAACTTGAGGAGTTTCTAGCAAAGGGGTTCTTCAGGCTGAGTATATCACCTTGGGATGCACCAGTGTTATTTGTGAATAAGAAAGATGGGACTATGCGTATATGCATTGATTACCGCCAATTAAACAGAGTTACAATTAAGAAAAAGTATTTGTTGCCGCGTATTGATGACTTTTTTGACCAGTTGCAGGGTGTTAGGGTGTTCTCTAAGATCGACTAGAGATCGGGCTACCATCAGTTGAAGATTCGTGACTCGGATGTTCCAAATATTTCTTTCCGTACTAGATATGGCCATTATGAGTTTCTAGTGATGTCCTTCGGCTTGACTAACGCCCCAATGTTGTTTAAGGATTTGATGAACATGGTGTTAAGGCCTTATATAGATTCATTCTTCATTGTCTTCATTGATGACATTTTGATCTATTCACGCAGCATGGAGGAGCATGAGCGGCATTTGAGAGTGGTGCTTCAGACCTTGCGGGAATAGAAGATATATGCTAAGTTCTCTAAGTGTGAGTTTTGGCTAGATTCTATAGCATTCTTGGGGCATGTTGTATTAGGCGACGGTATTAAGGTGGATCCCAAGAATATTGAGGCAGTTCAGAGTTGACCTCATCCCACTACGACGACTAAGATCAGGAACTTCTAGGGGTTAGCAGGCTATTATCGTCGGTTTGTAGAGGGATTCGCATCTATTGCATCACCTTTGACCAGATTGACCCAAAAGGGTGCTCTGTTTCGTTGGTCCTATGATTGTGAGGCGAGCTTCCAGAAGCTCAAGACAACTTTGACTACAACATCAGTTCTAGTGTTGCCTCCCGGTTCGGGGATGTATATTGTGTATTGCGACGTTTCACGCATTGGTTTGAGTTTTGCATTGATGTAGGAGGGGAGATTTATTGCATATATTTCACATCAGCTAAAGCCCCATGAGAAGAATTATCATGTGCACGATTTGGGGTTTGTCGCGATCATGCTCTTACGATCTGGAGGCATTATCCTTTTGGGGTGTCCTGTGAGATTGACACTGATCATCGCAACTTGCAGCATTTGTTCAAGCAAAGAGATTTCAATTTGAGGCAACGAAGATGTCTTGAGTTACTGAAGGATTATGATATCACCATTATTAATCATCAGGGAAAGGAGAATGTAGTCAGGGATGCATTGAGCAGAAAGGCAGAGAGTATGGGTAGCTTGGCATTCACTTCAGCAGAGGAGAGGCCACTTGCTTTGAACATTCAGTCCTTGGCTAAAAGACTTGTGAGGTTGGATATTTCAGAGCCTAGCCGATTGGCTAACAGACTTGTGAGGTTGCATATTTTAGAGCCCAGTCGAGTTCTTGCATGCATCGGTGCTCAATCTTCACTATTGGATCGGATCAAGACTCGACAGTTTGATGATCCGCACTTGTTGGTTCTCAGGGAGACGGTACTACAGGGTGGTGCCAAGGAGGTTACTATTGGCGAGGATGGTGTTCAGCGACTCTAGGTCAGTCTATGTGTTCCTAATGTCGATGGCTTGAGGAAGAGCATTCCATAGGAGGCGCACAGTTCTCGATATTCCATTCATCCAGGTTCTATGAAGATGTATCGTGACTTGAGGCAGCATTATTGGTGGCAACGGATAAAGAAAGACATAGTTGAGTATGTAGCTAGATGCCTAATTTACCAGCAGGTTAAGTATGAGCACCAGAGGCCAAGTGGCTTACTCCGGCAGATGACTAAACCTGAGTGGAGCGCATTACTATGGACTTCGTAGTTGGGTTGCTGCGGACTTTGCGTAAGTTTGATGCGGCTTGGGTCATTGTTGACAGATTGACCAAGTCGGCAAACTTCATCCCAGTTGTGACTACGTATACTTCGGAGAGGTTAGTCCAGATTTATATTGAGGAGATAGTTCGGTTGCATGTTGTGCCTGTTTCTGTCATATCATACAGAGGCCCTCAGTTTACTTTGCATTTCTGGAGAGCAGTACAGAGTGAGTTGGGGACCCGTGTATAGATCATCACAACATTTCATCCACAGACCGACGAGCAGTCAGAGCGGACATTTCAGATGTTGGAGGACATGCTCAGAGCATGTGTGATTGACTTTGGAGGGTAGTGGGATCGATTCTTTCCCTTAGCCGAGTTTTCTTACAACAATAGTTATCAGTCCAGCATCGAGATGGCTCCATTTGAGGTTTTATATGGTTGGCGACGTCGTTCTCCCAACGGGTGGTTTGAGCCCGGCGAGGCTAAGTTATATGGTACTGATTTGGTGAAGGATGCCTTGCAAAAGGTAAAGTTGATTAAGAAGCGACTCCGCACAGCACATTCCAGACAGAAGAGTTACGCGGATCAGAAGGTGCGTGAAGTATCATTTACGGTGGACGAGAAGGTTCTCTTGAAAGTCTCGCCGATGAAAGAGATTATGAGTTTTGGGAAGAAGGGCAAGTTAAGCTCAAGGTTTATAAGCCTATTAGAAGTGTTGAGACGAGTTGGAGAGGTTTCTTATGAGCTTGCTTTGCCTCCTAGTCTATCAGGGGTTCATCCGGTATTCCACGTGTCTATGCTCCGAAGTATCATGCCAACTTGTCACATGTGTTAGACTTCAGCACGATTCAGTTAGATGAGAGCTTGGGTTATGAAGAGGAGCCAGTTGCCATTGTTGATAGGCAGGTTCGCCAGCTGAGGTCCAAGAGGATTTTCGTGGTAAAGATTCAGTGGAGAGGACAACCAATCGAGGAGGCGACTTGGGAGTCCAAAGAGGACATGCAGATCAAATATCCACACTTATTCAGTACTCCAGGTATGATTCTAGACCCGTTCGAGGACGAACATTTGTTTAAGAGGTGGAGAATGTAACAAGCCGACCGGTCGTTTTGCTTTTTAGAACCTAGTTCCCCTAAATAAGACTCCCCGTATGTGCTTTTACTTTTTTATGACTTGCGGGGACGGTTAGTTTGGGATTTGGAAGGGTTCGGGTTGAAATCAGAACACTTGGTTCCTTAAGGTTGGCTAGAAATGCTAAGCTTGACTTCGGTCAATATTTTTAGTAAACGACCTCGGAATTAGGATTTGACGGTTCCAATAGGTTTGTATGATGATTTCGTACTTGTTCGTATGTTCGGATCGGGCTTTGGACGACCCAGGAGCGTTTTGATGCCTAATAGTGAAAGTTGGCTCTTTGAAGGTTTTTGAAGTTCTTTAAATTTAGTTTGGAATAGGTTTTAGTGATATCGAGGTCCAAATAGGATTCCGAGACCGAGAATAGTTCTGTAATGTCATTTAAGAGTTGCACGCAAAATTTGGCGCCCTGATTTGGCATCATTTTGAGTTGCACGCAAATCAGACGCGCGGAAGTATTTTTGAAGTTTTTGAGTTCATGAGTTAATCCATGAGTTTTGGCGTCCGATTCATGGTTTTTGATGTTATTTTGGTGTTTTGATCACGCGAGCGAGTTTGTATGATGTTTTTAGACTTGTTTGGAATTTGGGTGTGGAGCCCCGAGGGCTCGGGTGAGTTTCGGACATGTTCGGAAGGATGAAAGCTTCAGTTTTCTGGTGTTTCCTTGCTGGTGCTGCAGGTATCGCAAATGCGAGAATTTGGTTCGCATTTGCGAGAAAGTCTTCCCATTTGCGAAGAAGCCTTATCTGGGCATAGCTCGCATTTACGAGAAATCAATCGCATTTGTGACCTTGACAAGGTTCGCATTTGCGAGTCCTTGGTCGCATTTGCAACCTTGGCAGTGGGAGCCCAAGTTCGCTTTTGTGAAGTTTCTGTCGCATTTGCGAACAAGATGACGCAAATGCGACATCTGAGACTTGTGCACAGCTTTTTTAAATGCGAGACTAAGGCCATTTAGCTCATTTCTTTCATCTCATGGGCGATTTTTGGAGCTCTTGGAAAAGGCTTTTCACCTAGCACTTTGAGGTAAGTAATTTCTACACAACATGAGTTAAATACATACATTAGGGGTAGATTAATATGTAAAAATTGGTGAAATCAAGGGTTTAGATGAAAAACCTAGGTTTTGGATAAAAATGGGATTTGACCACGAAAATGGTTATGGAATTTGGTGAAAATCATCATGAGGTTATGGGTAACAATTTGCTTCAAAAATTTTCGAAGTCCGGGCATGTGGGCCTGGGAGTGAATTTTGGGAATTCTTCAATTGGGGTTGGGTAACCACTTTAATAGTTAGAATATGAACGTTTGAGCCTATATTTACTATTATATTTAACATTTGACTAGTTTCGATTCGTTTGGCACCAAATTGAGGGTTTGAGCACAAATCTTGGATCGAAAAGTAGGCTTGAGACAAGGTAAGTCTCTTTTCTAACTTTGTAAGAGAGAATTAACCTCATAGGTGAACTTAATTCATATGTGCTTCTCTTTGTGGGGTCTTTAGTACGCACGAGGTGACGAGAGTCCATGCGTATCTACTATTCATGCTTATGTCCGGGTAGTTTTACATTTCACCATATTTTGTTGACACCGTTATTTGATTATGCTTATGAATTGTCTTGAATAGAATTGAGGTTGAGGATTTCAAGATTTTAAGAGTTTCTAGTTGAATTTCTTATTTTGGAAAGAATTGAGGGATATTATGATAACTTGAAATATCTATGTTCAACCGTGTTGCAAGTATATTCCGTGAGCGGGGTAAATTTCCACTACTCTCATGGGAGCGGGCTGTTCGCCTCGGCAGGTTAATAGATGCATCTATGGTTCGTGTCGTTGGACCCTCGTCAGTGCACACAGTTTTTGTTTATGTATATTTGGATCGGGTCATACGTCCTCGGCATAATTCGAGCGTGATAATACTGGAAACTCTATTATATTTGATATTGTTTCATTGGCTTGGGTCATACGTCCTCGGCATAATTCGTGCGTGATAATACTGGAAACTCTATTATATTTGATATTGTTTTATTGGCTTGATAGGTTAAATAGGTAAATGAGGGAAATGATTTGGTTCTCACTAACTGTGAAAAGATTGTTCGTTTATTTCTTCCTCTGATGTTCCATTGTCATTTACATATATCATGTTTAATTAGAATTTCAAATTATTTTATATTGTTTGCTCATAGTAAGTGTCAAAGTCGACCCCTCGTCACTACTTCTTCGAGGTTAGACTATATACTTACGGGGTATATGTTGTTTATGTACTCACGCTACACTTCTGCACTGATTGTGCATGATCAGAGGCATGTGCATCTGTATATCCGTCTGGCGTGCATCCCTGATTATCGAGACTTCGCGGTGAGCTGCCCCTTCTGAGTCCGTTCTGCAGCAGTTGAAGTCTTTCTTTTGTTGTATTTTCTATCTATTTCACTTAAGACAGTAGACTAGTATTCATTTGTATATTCTGCTAGATGCTCATACACTTGTGACACCAGGTCTTTGCACACACACTAGTAGACTTGTGATTTTGGTCCATTTCTACAATTATGATTGCACTCAGTTGCTTTAGTTTTATTTATTCTAAATCTGTTATTTCTCAACTCTTTTGAATTAAGGAAAGTTTAATTACCTGAAAATTTATTAAAAAGGGAAATCACGTGGTTAGTTCATTGTTGGGTTTTCTAGCGGCGCCGCTGGGCGCCATCACGGCCTATTATAGAATTGGGTCGTGACACAAGTCCTCTTCGGCTTCCACCATTCCTTCGTCAATAATTTATAACATATTTTTCGCAACCTCAATCTCAAGACGCCATTCTTCCACATAGGAGTTTTGCTGACCTTTAATCGTTTTATATCTAGCATTCCTTTTATCCATTTGGGTTCTTAGGATAAAACTTATCTTATCTAGTTCGCTACATCAATTTGGCGACTCGGCTCTTTTCCACTTGATTGTTACAAATAGAACTACTTCTGAACCTGTGACAATATCTAACTTTGTGAGTTACATATTCTACGAATAGACTATTATCCACCTCCATATGTCTTGTGACAAGTGGTGACACATAAACTCTAGAACATCCATGTATGTTCTTCATCTTTTCTGATTTCTTGAAATTACCCAAAACATAGTGGTGCTCTTCTACCATCCTTTGGATTACTGCAATTTTATGTCTGTCATGACTCACTTATTGGAACCATTCTTGAGTTTATCACTTAATCCTCTGTACGATAGGTACATGTGAGGGTTGTGGCATCACAGAGCATAGGCGCACTAGCATACTCTGCTTTAGTTTTTGCACTAAAAATTTTATATACGTGTATGCATCCTCACATACCTCTTTAACGAATAATATTCTAGTAATATAGTAGCCTGTCAGGCTATTAACACTTTAAGAACTCCACCCATTGATCTTGATTTGTATGTGCGCTCATGATATCCCTTTTCTGTGGCATTCCTCATCTGGCTCTCGTAGTCTCTTGATACACTCTAATCTAATACAACTCCCATAGTGCCTTTGTATTACTTTTTGTATTTAACACACATATACAAGCACCTTTAATATTTGTGTACATACGTGGACCTGCCATTTACTGTGATGATGGTTTCTAGCCAACGATACATAATTTTGGCTTTGACTCTAAGAGAGGATGTAACTTCATTCCCTAGTATAAATATTTCAATTATATGGACTTACTATCTGTTTGTTTCTCAGATGGATGAGGTATTTTCTTGTTGGGTCAATCTCATACTGATTTTTTTTTTACTTATCATGATTCACCTTTGAAAGGGTTGGGCTTGTTCTTTACCCTTCTTTGTGCTTCATAGGATTCTTCTTTAATTGCAGATGTTTCACTTCAGTAACCTCGCAGTCAATCAATATTCTCGTAAGGAGATATGATCTTTCATGCATCCATCTTCTTGGAGCAAAGTATCTTCCATTTACTTTGATACTTACCTCATATATAACTTTTTCGAGTACGAATCATTGGTCTAGATTTATCCTAGTATCGTCAACATCTCTTTAAATGTGCCTCCACGTGAATTTGATCCTTCTATAATATTCAAGACTTCCTCGACTTAATACTTTATAGATGAACCCCGTCTCTTATTATTACTGCATCTCTTAATACCACTAGTTAGTCATGATCTCATATAGTGACTTATTTTCTTCTTGTTATCTATCTCTTTAGGATATACTTCTTATTTCATCAGCTCATGTAATACCTAAAACATGACCACTTATTTGACCAATTGGCCACTCACCCTGGCCCTCTTGGTACTTATTGTATCTGAAATTTACGACACTACAAAACGGCTAATCTTATGTCTAAACATCATATACCATCCAATTTATTGCATTAGGGTACACACTTCACATGCAAATCACCTTGAAATTATTTCTTAAAATATTCTATTCTATTTTGAGTCACATTTAGCTGAACTTGAGAAAGTGAGTCTCTCTAAGAAAGTCATATGCCAACCCTCTAAATCTATGTTGTATTGATACCACTATTTGTGTGCATCATGAGAAATATATACTTTATATAATCTCACTTTTCTTTTGATATCGTACATTTACAAAATTTCTTGGGGTATTCTGAAACTAAACTTCTAGTGGGAAGGCTCACATTTCTTATATCTTTCCCTTTTTTTCTGAATCTTTCTGTGATACTATGGCACCTTAGCCAGGCTGAACATCTAACTCATTAAAATACATAAATATCATACATTCTTATTATGTATATGCCTGCACGCTATAAATTCTGGGCTCAGCTCGTTGACATGCGATTATTCTCAAGGTCAACATTAAATCATATTAGGCACTGCCGGTGAAGATCAAAATATTATATAGTTGAGATTCAAGTCAGCTCATAACATATCTCTAAATCTCTTATATCTATGCTAGCTTCAAAACATAGCAGTATCACTTTAAGAACCTTATGGACTTAAGCCAACCCATCACACTTGTATCTTATAAGAAGTATATTTTTCGCTTCATCCAATTTCTATAGCATTCATTCTTCCATAATGCAAGGATGACTTCTTGAGTTTTGTGATTTTTCTTTTCCCGTAAGAGAACGTAATGTATATTTCCCCCCTCTTCTATATCATCTTGTTCTTTGGTACTCATGACCGGGTATCAAATATTCTAAGAGTTGGTGTTGACATTCTGTCGTGGTTCGCCTCATAGTGGTAATTTATGTCAACTTTAAAATCCCGAGGTCATGTCTTTTTGTACTTCTTAAACTCTAGTAAACCATGCATGCACTTCAAAAGATCTATTCATTGTGTTACTGTAGGTTCTCATAAAAATAATAAACTACCTCTTTCTTCTTATCATCTTCATCATCTAGAGGACATTCTTTGATAGTAGCCACAATGTACTCATTGCAACTACCATAGTTTTCACTCTAAGAGTATGTACAATTCTTATCTCACTCATTAGCCTTTGTAAATAACTTAATAGCCTCGATGTATTAAACCATACTTTGATGTCAACTTAGGGATGCAATTCCTGATATGTCTCTCTTCTGCCTAATCTCTTCACGTTAACAGTGGCCTATACCATGATTGGCCTTCTTGGTAACTAAACTAAATCCGGACATAGCTTAAGAATATAGTCTTTTATCGTATTACTATTAACCTTACTAGCACCAACTCCTTGTGAGTTCCATGAAAACTCTGGCCTTATTGAAGACACCATCACATCATCTTTTCAGTACAAAGTCTTTGACATATTTATGATAGTTCTTATTTGATACAGTCCTGAAGCAGTTCGTCCTGGTATTACCCCATTCACTCTTTTAGGATACATTTTTCTTGATCAGTTTTCAGCTTAGCCTTTATTCTCCCTTAAAGGCGTTTAGCACCATAAACCACCTTACTTATAGACGGTGATGTCTTGCTAGCTTTTTTTCTTAAAGTCTCTAATCAAACCAGTATGTTAATAATTCTATTGATCGACGAAAATAGGAGTCTGATTCTCACTTTAAGCTTTAACGCACGATCTAGAGTAAGGACGAATGGAAAACATTTCTTAAATATTTGTAGACCCTCATTTATTGAAGTGGGAACCTCACAATGATAAACGAGACTCTACTAATACGGATTCATAGACCCCTAGGACTCTCTGAACCTGTGGCTCTAATACCAAGTTTGTCACTACCCGATTTCTTACCAAGTCGTAACCAGTACTCGGGTCCTTAACTTGACCGAGCGAACCATCTTGGCTTCTCAATTCTATTCCATTTTTGTTATGCAATGCATCTCAACACAATTCGAGACGATTTGAAGTAAATACTTTGTTGAATCTTTAAATGAAATAATATTCTGAAAAGAAATTCATTTTGTTATCTTGAATACATTGAAAAACAAATGTTATGCAAAGTGGACACCCATGACTCTGTTCTGAATCTGTCTATGAAGCCTCTAAAAAATACTAAAATAATAAGACAAAATCTTGAAATCAATGAACTCCACGAACTACAATGGAGCTCACCAAATCTTATGGTAATGTGAGGAGAAAATCCTAGCTCGTAGACAACTTACCTGCAAAATATGTGCCTACATTGACATAGGTCAATGTAGGTTCCCATGAAGAGAATGTTAGTACACCACAGTGGTACTCAGTAAGTAAAGCAATCCTCTCACTAAAGTTGGAACGAGACTCTGAAAGAACTATGTATGCATGATATAAGAAAAATATAAAAGCTTTTGATGAAGAGTTGAAACAAACAACTCATATATCTAGTATAAAGTTCTTCTCGATGTCATTCAAAAAAATTCTCTTCTTTTCTTTTCTCGTCTTTTCTGAAAAGAAATAATAAGAAAATTAAAATATATAGATGTATAAACTGTTTTGAAACAATCCTTGTAAAATTTTCAAAGCATTTTCTTTTCTTTTCTTTTCTTTTCTAGGGAGCTCCATTGATTCTGACATTCTTTCTGATTCTGATTCTGATTATGAAAATGTCACCATATGATCGGTATGGTGGACAGTCCCAGCTCGATCTCTTTGACCCCATTCATGTGGTGCCTTATAGTTCAAGGTTATGGTATTCTTGTGTTCTTGTGCCTTACCAGGGCACTTCTATCATAGTGCCCGAACCAACGGTACACTAATTTACTACTCCGGCACGAGTAGTTTCGGGGTAACATAAACTGCTAGAGACTATGAACACTTCTCAGAGATCTAAGGAAACTCCCAAAATGTTCTTCTAAGTAATTCTTGCATCACAAAATTTAAAACAATGATATATCTTCATGGTTCTCGTTTAAATGATTCCATAAAATCATGTAAAAGAAATTTTAAATATATTCTATACATTAAAGAAACATATGCAAGTCATGAATGCATGAGACTGATTTATAGAACAACAGACTATTCTTGAGCTAATAACCATGATAATCATCTAAGATCATTTCTATAATTCTAATGGATAATGTGATTCCACTCGTTCCATTTAGAGCCCACATTAACACCCTATACAATCTAACAATAACTTATGGCATGATCTCTGTGAGAAGACAACTTTGGTAAAAGCATTGTCTCTACTCACCTTGATTCCTTGCTTTTGAATACCTGCATTTTCTACAATACAATGGGTTCAACTCACCAAAAAAATCTATACATAGTTAATTTAAGAATCAATACTAGAAGTTCCAAGATTTCTAAAACATAGAAATCCTAGATTTGATTCTTCTCTCCTTCTAGGGTTCATCGTTAATCTAATTTCTTGTAGTAGTTTATAGGAGCAAATTTCAACCATAACCTCTTTAACAATCGTGTTTGAAAGTGGTTACAAAACTTACCTTGAATCCTGAAACCCTAGGTTAGTGGGAAGACCTTGTTCTTGAGTTCTTGTTGAGAATCTAGCGATTTTGAGATGGAATATTGTTAGAATTGATGTTTGGAAGCAGTATTCTAACAGTAATCGCATTGAAAACTAACCATAGGTAGTATGCAAACTCTTGTATGACTTGAGGATGAGAGGAGAGGTTTAATCTTTAAAGCATGAGGTTATTTTCTCTCTCCCCGTCCCTTTTATTTCAATTTCACGCCTTTGGCGTCATGGTCCGCGCTCAGCGCCACCCGAAACGCCCCAAAAACTTTACTTTTGACTTTGGCGTTTTGATTCGCGCCTGGTGCCCTCCTGGGAGCCAAAATGTGGCCCATTTTTCTGACAGGATAGTTTTCAGTAAAACGCCTATAACTCTTGTAGGAACATTGAAATGACAAACGGTTTGAAGTGTTAGAAACTAGACTTCAAGGGATTTCTTTTGATATATATCTAAAATATAAATTCATTATATATGGATATATATTCTCATTGAAACTTAGGTCATGTGCGGCTAAGGTCATTTTCATCTCTTAAACATCTCCAATGTGTTCCAATTTACTCCTCTTCTCTTATAACCATCCATTCAACCTTATAAACATAAGATTTATGTATTTTATACCTTCATATATTTTCACATAACTTTGTTTCCAACTTAGATCTTGAGCGAGAACATAATACTTCGCAAAAGTTTTCCGGGGCCTTACATGTTTATCATCCACCTTGGCACAGGCCCAAGACGAAGCCACTATGTAGCCCGGGTTGACTCAGTTGAAGAAGCCTGGTCACTTGTGGCGTCCGACATATCCACATATTTCTTACTTGATGAAACCTTTGGTTCATTACTGCCAGTTTAAAGATCATAAGCTCAATTGTGCAAGCAAATCAAAAAGTCTAGAAGTATGCAATTTCTACCTTCATTATCCCCTCATGTACGGGCAGTTTGAAGAGTAAGGGGTCATTTTGTATAATGGTGGGACATCTTACGATATCTTATGGGGTGAGATATCATATGGAATTAGTTATCCCACCTTTTATATGCGATAACTAATCCTACTATTTTAGTATAAAGTTATTTGGGGATGAGTTAATATCCTGTTGAGATTAGTGATAGTGGTGGTTAAGCTTCATTAGTTAGTTAGTTAGTTATAACTAACTTACATTAGAGTAGAGTTAGTGTAACTCAAGTTAGCTTTAGTCTTAACTCTAGTTAAGGAGTAGAGTTAGTTTAAGTCTTCTTCTATATATGCATGTACAGATACTTGTAAATGTGATTTTGATCAATTACATCTTCATTCCTTCTTCTTCTGGAACATTCTATCCGACTCCTTCTCCTCTAACCTAGATCTTCAGGTCCTCATCCATGGGAGAGTTCCATGGTTAGCTTATTTCTTCATGGTATCAGAGCCACACAACAATTAGTGTGGTCTTATCATCCTCAATTCAGCTCTCTCGAAGCTCATTTGAAGGATCAACAATGGCGACTCTCGATAACACCGAACCAGAGAAGTTAGGTCATAATCATCCACTTTTCCTAAATTCAAATGATAATTTAGGAGCTATATTGATTTTGTTACAATTGAGAGGACCGGAAAATTACTCCGTGTGGAGTGATAACTAGGGATTTTAGCCTATTATTTGCTCTCTTTTGCTTAGGTTTTGGGTAAAAAATGCGTAAAGGTATTCCCGAAAACTAACTTAATGTGTTTGCTTGCAGGGTTTGGACAAAATTAGGCAAAGAAGCCAAATGAACTCATGAAGGAGTCAAACTTGCACAAACCCAAGCTGGGAACGGGAGCACGGACAGCGATAAAAAATGCGGTCGCGTAAGGAACACCGTTGAGGCGGCCATAATTAAGTGGTCCGCGAAAATGAGGTTCAGAGAAGTTGTATTGGGCACAGGATTGACCACTGACCGCGATGGAAAAGCGCGGTCGCCAAATCTTTGGCGCGGCCGCGATGGGTTTTTCGCTGAGAGCGGTGTCTGAGATTCAAAGGCTTTGCAAATTAAGCTTAACTAAAGAACGAGGTCCGCGTCCAAATTATGCGGACGCGATTTTCTCTTACGCGGACGCGGTCACAATTTCACTAAGAGCGTGGATTGAAGTTTAGAGACACTACAAGTTGAGCTTAATAAAAGAACGCGATAAAGGCTTACGCGGACGCGGTTAAATTTATGTGGTCCGCAAAACCAAGTCCAACCCAAGCCTAAAATTGAAGAAACGCAGACCGCGCTCACTTTTACGCGGCCGCGAAAGCTCAAGCAGGGACGCGGTCAGATTTACGCGTCTGCGAATTCTCCGCAGGGGCATTGTTGTTCGAAATTTTCAGCTGTGTATAAATAGACCTTTTGACATTTTTAGGTCAAGTTTTGTTTGAGAGAGCACGTGAACGGCTGAATTTTACCTTTTTGAGTAATTTTAAAGTAGATTCATCTTGCATTTGAATATTATGGCATATATTCCATCTCTATCTTTAATTTCTACCATTATCATGAGTAGCTAGACCCCATAACTAGGGTTGTGACCCAACCCTAGTGTGGGTATTTAATGGGTCTTGAATTTTAGGGCTTAATTGTTTATGGGTTAGTGGTATTTGATCTAATTCATGCTTTAATTGTAGCATTGGTGGTTGCAAACACTGATTCGTGCCTTTATGACTTAGGCTCTTCTTGAGAAAGAGGGATTAAGTCTAGGAAAATTAGGCTAACAAGGAATTGGGGTGAATACAAAAGATTGATAGCCCCAAATAAAAGGGTTAAACCTAGAGATAGTAATACCCGACTTGAGCCAATTTTATTTGTGTTGCATGAACACCCATTTGGGCTTGAGAGAGCCAAATTGGGAAAGTCACTCAAACTACCGAGAGGTATAGAGTCAGTATTTATGTATGATTGTTATATCACGACCCCAATCATAACAAGCTTGCCCTAGATTCTCGATCCCATTAGATACTCACCTAGGTGGAAGTCACTTCCCTAGTGCCTTTTATCACTTGAAAAACTCTCACAAAAATATTGGACTTAGATTACTCTTTAGCATTCATTAGTATAAAAATTAGAATAGAAACAATCACAACAATGTTTAGAAGTGCAATTAGAAACAACACGACCAATCTAGACTAGTTGGAAACCCAACTCCAAACCAAATTAACTCCCTGTGGAAATCAATCCCGACCTCATCGGGTAAAACGGCATCGACCACTCCTCACTACAATATAGTGGTGTAGGGTTGGAACCGATCACTTTTTTGGCGTCGTTGCCGGGGAGTTAGACGGTTTTTCCTATCTATCTGACTAGTTGTGTGTCTTGTTTTTCTTTCCTTCTGTTTTACTAACTTTTGTGTGTTAATCGCTTTAGGTAAAAAAGGGCTAATAATGATCCTTTCGGCAATGTTCTCCCGGGGGAGGAGGTAGATGACAATGGTGAGGATGAGGTTCAGTTAGTACCTCAAGCCTAAAGAAGAGGTTGCTTGGTATTATTGATGATGTTCTTGTTCGGGTGGACAAGTTTATTTTGGCGGCTGATTTTGTGATTCTCGACTGTGAAGTCGACTATGAGGTGCCTATAATATTAGGAAGTCCTTTCCTAGCAACAGGGAAGGCACTGGTTGATGTGGAAACAGGGGAGCTCACCTTCCGGGTGGGTGATGAAAAGGTTGTATTCCACGTGTGCGAATAATAAGGCAACCAAATAGTAATGAAGTTTGCTCTTTTGTGGATCTTGTAACGGAGGTGATAGCTGATGACACGAGTGCCATGATCAATGTGGAAGACCCTATGGAAGCTGTGATGTTGAACCATGAGGATCATGAAAGGGATGGCTTGGTTGAATGTGCAAATGCCTTGCAAAGAATGGGATCCTATTCATATGGGCCCCGTAAACTCTCTTTGGACTTGGAAAACCGGAAGACTCCACCGAAAAAGCCCTCAATCGAGGAGCCACCAATTGGAGTTGAAGCCTCTACCTTCACACCTCAGGTATGAATTCTTAGGCCCTTCTTCTACATTACCTATTATTCTTTCTGCTTGCTTAACCAAAGTGCAGGTAAATTCAACCCTTGAGGTGCTTCAAAGAAGGAAAAAGGCAATTGGATGGACTTTAGCTGACATTTGGGGTATAAGCCCCGCCTTTTGCATGCATAAAATTATACTTGAGGATGATGCAAAATCTTTCGTGGAACATCACAAGTGCAATGTGCGCCGAAAAAGTGGGGTATGATTGTGGTGACAAATGATAAAAATGAGTTGATCCCTACTAGGACCGTGACCGGATGGAGGGTATGCATGGACTACCGAAAGTTGAACAACGTGACCCGCAAAGATCATTTTCCATTTCCCTTTCTTGATCAAATGTTAGACAGACTTGCCGAGTGTGCCTACTATTGCTTTTTGGATGGTACTCAGGGTACAACCAGATTCTCATTGCCCCAGAAGACCAAGAGAAAACTACCTTCACATGCCCGTATGGAACATTTGCATTCTCACGGATGCCGTTTGGTTTGTGTAATGCACCTGCTGCCTTTCAGCGGTGTATGATGGAAATATTTACGGACATGGTGGAGGAATTACTCAAAGTCTTTATGGATGATTTTAGTGTTGTGGGTGACTCATTTGAATAATGCTTGGAAAATCTTGACAAAGTGTTAGCCCGATGTGAAGAGACAAATCTTGTGCTTAATTGGGAAAAATGCCACTTTATGGTTGAGGAGGGCATTGTCCTCGGCCATAAGATCTCAAATAACGGAATTGAAGTGGACAAGGCGAATATAGAAGTGATTTCAAAGCTACCTCCTCCTACTTCTATCAAGGGAGTTAGGAGCTTTCTTGGGCTCGCGGGGTTCTACCGAAGAACCCCGAAGGTTCATCAAAGATTTCTTAAAAGTGGTGAACCCCTTGTGCAAGCTGCTAGAAAAGGATGCAAAGTTTATGTTCAATGAAGAGTGCATGAAAGCTTTTGAGCTTCTAAAGTATAAATTGACAACAACTCCCATCATTACCGCACCTAATTGGAGCTCACCCTTTGAGCTCATATGCGATGCCAGTGACGTTTGCGGTAGGAGCGGTTTTGGGGCAAAGGCTGAACAAGATATTTCATCCCGTGTATTATGCAAGAAAAACGATGAATGATGCCCAGGTCAATTATACGGTGATGGAGAAAGAGTTGTTAGTAATTGTGTTCGCCATGGAAAAATTCAGGCCATATCTCATGGGTGCCAAAATAATTTTTCACACCGATCACGCGACACTCCGTTACTTGATGACCAAAAAGGACTCGAAATCTAGATTGATGAGACGGGTTTTGCTGCTTCAAGAGTTTGACCTCGAGATCGTTTATAGAAAAGGAAGTGAGAACCATGTAGAAGATCATTTGTCCTGCTTAGACGAGGAAGGGAGGCCCAAATATGGTCTGGAAATTAATGGTGCATTCCCGTATGAGCAACTCCTCTCTGTTTCTTTGAATGGTATGCCTTGGTTTGCGGATGTTGCTAATTTCCTTATTATCGGCATTGTCCTGTATGAGCTCTCTTCTAACCAAAGGATGAAAATCAAACGGGATATTTTGGATTATTATTGGGATGAACTCTATTTGTTAAAGATTTTCAACGACAGGGTGATTCGTAGATGTGTCCCAGAGGAGGACCAAATGAGTATACTTGATGCTTGTCATTCCTCGCCCTACGGTGGTCATCATAGTGGGGCGAGAACTTCTTCCAAGGTTCTTAGTTATAGATTTTATTGGTCAACCCTGTATAAAGATACAAGTGATCTTGTCAAGAGGTGTGATGAATTCCAGAGAGCTGGGGGAATATCAAAGAAGGATGAAATGCCTCTCACCATTAATCTTGAAATTGACATTTTTGACGTGTGGGGCATAGACTTCATGGGGCCTTTTGTGAGTTCATGTGGTAACACTTACATTCTGGTGGTTGTTTATTATGTTTCCAAGTGGGTTGAAGTCGTGGCTTTGCCAAACAACGAGGCTCGGAGTGTGGTGGCGCTCCTAAAGGAAAATATCTTCACACGGTTTGGCACTCCTCGGGCAATCATCAGTGATGGGGGTTCTCATTTCTGCAATAGGGCCTTCGACACTTTACTTTCAAAGTACGGTGTCAATCATAAGGTGTCAACTCCTTATCACCCCCAAACTAGTGGACAAATGGAGATCTCAAACAGGGAAATAAAGAGCATATTGTCAATAATTGTCAATGCAAATAGAACGGATTGGTCAAGGAAGCTCGATGATGCTTTGTGGGCTTATAGGAATGCATACAAGACCCCAATCGGTATGTCTCCATACCGGTTGGTATTTGGGAAAGCGTGCCATTTGCCGGTTGAACTAGAGCATAAAGCCATGTGGGCTCTTAAGAGGTTAAATCTTGAGTGGGATGTTGCAGCTAATCTCCAGGTGGAGCAACTCAATGAACTTGATGAGTTCCGATTTCATGCCTATTCCAGCTCATCATTCTACAAGGATAAGATGAAATACTTGCACGCAAATATGCCCGAAACAAGGAATTCAAGGAGGGTGATTTTGTTCTTCTCTTCAATTCCCGGTTACGACTGTTTCCGGGAAAGCTCAAGTCCAAATGGTGTGGCCCCTTTGAAGTAGTGCATGTAACTCCCTTTGGTGCTCTTGACTTGAAAAACAAAAATGGTGAAATCTTCAGAGTTAATGGGAACCGAGTGAAGAATTACTTGGGAAATTTTGATAATAGCCATGTGGTGGCATTGATCAATTTCCAATGATGATGGTAACCTGTATCGTGCCGCTACGTTAAATCAGGCAATTCTTGGGAGGCAACCTATGTGTTTTTCTTTCATTTTGATTTTCTTCTTAGATTAGGCTTTATTTTGAACTAATTGGTTGTGAGCTTTGTGTAGGAATTGTTTGTGCAGTGCAGGACAGTTGCTGGAAAAATTTGCCTAAGTATGGAGAAATACGCTGACCGCGCTCAAACTTTCGTGGTCAGCGAGAGCTTTTCGCGGGGGCACAATTGGTCAGTGGACGCGGACTTGAAAAGTCCAGAATAACAACTCTCTAAAGTTGTCTTCGCGTCCACGCTTGAAATTTCGCGGTCCATGTTGCTCTTTCGCGGCCACGGCCGTTATTTTTCTCTCAGCGGACTTGTTCCAGCAGCGGACATTCAAAAAGGTAAAAGAGCAGACCGCGGTGGAATTATGCGGACCGCGCTCAGGTAAGTCAGTAGGTCCCTATTTTGTGAGTATAAATAGAACATCCTAACCACAGTTACCCTTTTCGACCCTCAAACTCTCAGAGAAATAGAGCATTGTTCACCTTATTCTACTTTGAACTCCACTCTCATCTCATTAATCAAGAGTCAATTTTCTACCACAAAACACACAACTGGTACGCTCAAACTTTTGTATTAATTTTATTTCTTTCTTTTCTTTTCTTTTAGTTCTGATTTTTCTTTTTTAGTTAGGGTTAATACATGCCAAAGTCAAAATGATGCATAATTGAGGCTTAATTAAATATGGGTAATTGATATTCATGCCTAATGGGGGATAAGGTTGTTCACTATGCCGGTTAATTGCCTAAATTTTGCCTAAGTGAAACCCTAGGTCGTAAATATTTCATCAGTGCCAATATGTTTTTAATTTTGCGGACCGCGGTCCAAATTTTGCCATTCGCGTTCATGATTTTGTTAGTGCTGAATTGGTTAATTGTTCGCAGTTGCGATGATTTTTTCGCGGTCCGCGTTGACATTTCGTGGTCCGCATTGACTTTTCGCGGTCGCGTCCATAATTTTGCAGTCTGCATTGCTCAGCTTTAGAAAGTTAATAAATTGGGTCCGCGATCGCGTTCATTTTTACACGGTCAGCGTTTGATGCTTCGCGGCCGTGCCCATTTTTTCGCAGTCAGCGGAAACTTAACTTCAGAGACAGGGTAGTCTGATCCCCAATCTTTCACGGCCGCATTCCTTTTTAGCGCGGATCGCGGTGGCCATTCAGCGGTCGCGCTCCTTTTTACGCTGCCAGCGGTCCCCCTTCTTTGTGAAACACTGTGATCATGTCATCTGCTTTCATTTGATGATTCATTGAACAACATTACTAATGAGCTTTCACTGATTGTGTATGCAGATAATGGTTCGATCTCGTGGCGGAGCTGAAAAATCACAAAGGAAAGGAGAATCCTCTCAGGGCCGGGGTCGGGGCCACGGCAGAGCGAAACAAACTGCACCCTTAGCTCCTCAAAGGATCGTAGGAAAGAAGAAGACCCTCAGACGACCCACTCCCGACACTTCTGAGACTAGTGAATATCTCCCCTCCTGGGAGATTTCTGAGGGGGAAGCTGCCCAAACCCAACAAGAGGCTCAATCTCAGCCCTACCGCCTCGTCAATGAATCTACCTCCTTGTCTAGGTCGTCTGATGGCTCGGAAGGAGGTAGTGAGACTTCGGCACCACCTGCCCCACCTGCTGCAACTTCGTCCTCCACAGCGACTCCAATTAATGTTGATATTAAAGAGGATGTCGAGGATGACAGTAGAGGTGGTGATACCGGGGTTGGAGGGTTGGTGAGATCAAGAAACCCCTCTGTGCGGTAAGACAGATTCGTCAGTGAGAAAGCCTACCACAAGTTCCGGGGATGGTGGCCTCAATGGTCACTATGCTCGAGAGAGATTTCATCGAGAGAGATCGTCTACCCCGCAATCCCAATGTTAAGAGGCAATTCAATGAAAGAGTGGGGTGGAAGTTCTTCACTAGCAAGCTACCGGAGGCCAATTAGTACTTGGTCAAAGAATTCTATGCTAATGTCGCCCACATCAAAAGGGGCACATATGTAACTAAAGTACAGAACCAGAAGATCAAATTTGATGGCAAGACACTGAATGAATATGCCGGGTTCGATGATGTGGATGAATCCTTATACTTGGAGAAGGTGGCATTGGATGAGGCAGCACGTCCTTGGCTTGCAGGGGTGAGAGCCATCCCCGGGACAACACCGACTTGGCTTACACCTGGGGTTCTAATTCATAGGAACACTCTAAGTTTTGAAGCAAAAGGGTGGTCCACCTGGGGCTCTCAGCTAGAGCATTACCTGTTGTGTTTATGGGTATTCCACGACCAAGAAAGGATACAAACGGTATGATCTGCAGTCTAAACAATTTATTGTTAGTAGGGATGTAGTCTTCAAGGAACATGTATTTCCTTTCAAACAAATGAAGTTGTCATCTGTTCCAGTCTTTCCAGTACTTGAGCCAGCTGATGTACCAAATAATTAAGGAGTATTGTATCAAGATCAATCAACTGAACATGATGCAGTTCATGACAATGATGTTATACAAGGGTATGATATAGTTCATGTGGAAACAGAAACTTTCTTTGATACTTCTCCATTACCAGTTGATGAAGGCGTTGATGTTGATGCTGCACCACATTTAGGGGTGGGCATTCGGTACTTCGGTTCGGTATTTAAGAATTTCGATTCGGTATTTTGGTATTCGATTTATCAATTGTGTATACCAAATACCATACCAAATATTTCGGTACGGTTCGGTATTTCTTATTTTGGTTCGGTACGGTTTCGGCTCGATTTCAGTCTAAACCAAATCTATGTTACGAGGCTTCTACTTATTCAAATCTGTAGCTCTTCGACTTTTGAAACCAATACAGCTTGTATTAAACTAAAAATGGTCGGTGAATCTGTTTGTTAAATGGTCTTTATCGAAATAATGCTTAGCTAAATATTCAAATTGAAATAGAAGTAACTATCTTACTTTTTAATTTAAAGTTTGCAAAATAAGTCATCGAAAAGGAAACATTTTCTATTGATTCTAAATACTTTTGTACTCATAGTTTAAGATATCAATTTCACTTTTTTGTTATATTAGTAGTAATACGAGAAATATTAAATTAATAGGTGTTTTGGACTTTTGGGGTGTGGGCTTAAGGTTATTGGGCTAAAAAATTTAAAAAAAAGGTTGGGCTTGGACTATACTATTTCGGTATACCGAAATACCAAAATTACAATACCTACCGAACCGAATTACCGAAATACCAAAATTTCCGTACCGAAATACCGAATTAATTCGGTTCGGCTCGGAATTCGGTTTTTCGGATTTTATGCCCACCCCTAACCACAATTGCAAACTGATTCTTCACATTTGCAAGTTGTGGATGATGCATTACCTATTGCAATCAGAAAAAACCCCAGAAATGCAGGACCATCAAAGTGGTTGCAGGATTTTGTCTCCACCTCTTGTGCATATCCTATGTCAGACTATCTGAGTTATGATAGGTTATCCCCTTCCTATGCTAGATGTTTGTCAGATCAATCTTTTATAGTTGAGCCCAAGAATTATCACGAGTCTTCAAAAGTTGAAAGGTGGGTAACTGCTATGCAACAAGAAGTTACAACATTAGAGAAAATAACACATGGGATGTTGTTGATCTACCTGCTGATAAGGTTCATATAGGGTGCAAATGGGTATTCAAAGTGAAGTACAAAGTCAATGGGGAGGAGGAGAGATTTAAATCTATACTGGTAGACAAAGGTTTTAGTCAAAAGGAGGTTCTAGACTACAAGGAAACATTTTCACCAGTGGCGAAGATGGTCACTGTTAGATCAGTCATAGCAGTAGTAGCTTCTGAGCATTAGAACATTTATCAAATGGATGTGCACAATGCATTCTTGCAAGGTGACTTATTTGAAGAAGTGTACATGCATATTCCACAAGGGTAAACCATCAAGGGGGAGCCCAAGGCCAAATTATGCAAGCTAAAGAAGTCACTTTATGGCTTGAAGCAAGCTTCCAGACAATGGAACTTGAAATTGACAGAAGCTCTTAGAGATTTGGGATTTGTTCAAAGTCATTTTGATTACTCCTAATTTACACAACAGAGAGGTTCAGCTTTGGTTGTCAATTTAGTTTATGTAGATGACCTCCTGTTCACAGTAAATGATCCTCAACTAACTAGAGAAAACATGCAGAAGAAGTTCAAAATGAAAGATTTAGGGGAACTCGGATACTTTTTGGGCATAGAGTTTGCTCGCAGCAAGTCTGGCATTCTGATGCATCAGAGGAAATATGCCCTTGACTTGATTGCTGAATCTGAGATAGGGGGAGCTAAGCCAGTATCCACTCCATTAGAGTGCAATGGAAGGCTGACTACAGTAGAATTTGATGAGGCTGACTTGGGTTCTAATGATGCCACAGGTGCAGGAGTCAAAGAATGTGTGTTGCCTGGCCCTGAACCTTATCAAAGGTTAGTGCGCAAGATGCTATACCTAACCATGACTAGGTCTGATATTATAGCCTATGTTGTTCAGGTTCTAAGTTAGTTCATGCATAAACCTAAAAGATCTCATATGGATACAGCACTGAGGGTGATTAAGTATGTCAAAAATGCATCAGAATTAGGCATATTGATGTCTTCACATCAGTCTGATAACTTGGTAGCATTTTGTGACTCAGACTGGGCTTCTTGCCCTCAATCCAAGAAGTCAGTTACAGGTTATTTAGTCAAGTTTGGCAACTCTTTGATATCATGGAAATCTAAGAAACAAAACACGGTCTCCAGAAGCTCAGTTGAAGCAGAGTTCAGAAGCATGGCTTCCACAGTGGCATAGATGGCATGGTTAGTAGGATTGTTCAAAGAATTGGGAATCCAGATTCAACTGCCCATTCCCTTGCATTGTGACAGTAAAGCAGCCATCCAGATAGCTACAAATCCTATTTTTCAAGAGCGGACGAAACACATTGACATTGATTGTCATTTTGTGAGGGAAATATTACAACAGGGTCTTATTCAAACTTACCACATTAACACCAAATCGCAGTTGGCAGATATACTCACTAAAGGTCTAGGGAAGGTCCAGCACTACTCTTTGCTTGGCAAGCTGGGGGTTGAGAATATGCTCGTACCCGTCATCTTGAGGGGGAGTGTTGAGATTAATGATAGTGGTGGTTAAGCTTCATTAGTTAGTTAGTTAGTTAGTTATGACTAACTTACAATTAGAGTAGAGTTAGTGTAACTCAAGTTAGCTTTAGTCTTAACTCTAGTTAAGGAGTAGAGTTAGTTTAAGTCTTCTTCTATTTATGCATGTACAGATACTTGTAAATGTGATTTTGATCAATTACATCTTCATTCCTTCTTCTTCTGAAACATTCTATCCGACTCCTTCTCCTCTAACCTAGATCTTCAGCTCCTCATCCATGGAAGAGCTTCATGGTTAGCTGATTTCTTCATATCTCAAACCAAAAATAGGATAAAGTTAATCCCAAACTTTATCCCGAAATTATTATTCTTATTTCATGTACCAAATGATCCCTAAGAGCCACAGAACGTGTGGTTTAATGTCAAAAAATGTTCAAATCTAAGCTGGGCAACCCCAAAAGAGCTTTTGTACAATGATTTAATTTCAATTGTTTCACTTTGGTGGTATGGACTATGAAGTTATTCGGTATCTTTACTAAACGGAGGTAGCAAGTATATGAAGGAATATTAATTTAGGTGTACACAAGCTCAAACATCACTATTAAAAAGTGGCCTTCAAGGCTTTTTACAATATTGAAATTATAAAATGTCCTTCTTAGATCTCTTATGTGTAAAAGACAGATCTCTTATGTGTAAAAACTAATCTTCCATTTGTAAAAAAAGAGATAAGGTCATAAAATTAAAAACAAGTTTATAATGGGCTACTAAGCTATCAAAAGAAAAAATGGTTCTCTTAGTACTCCCTTTACAACTTGTTTGGATGGTTGTTACATATCATTTCATAATGTATTGTATTGTATTTATTGTATTGTATTTATTGTATTGTATAAAAACAATGTTTGGATAGATTGTATCGTTTGTCATCGTTTTATGATATCACACATCAGCAATATGAAGAATAAACTTGCAATATTATAAAATAGAATTATGATACGGTATTTAAAAAGGTAGGGTAAATGATATATAAAATTATTTAATAATAATGAAGGTGAGATTGAGAGAAAAAAATAAGGTAACGACGCGATCACACCAAATCGGTCATTACATAAAGTGGCACATTTCGTCATTACGTAACAACGAATTTAATGATACGATACAATAAAATTTAAGTAACAATCAAAATAAACATCTTATTTAAAATAACAATATGATACAATACAATAGGTAACAACTATTCAAACAAGCTCTTAGTATCAAAATCTTAGTTGTTTTAGTGAATTAAGTTTATTTGAAAATATTTAACATTTTAAAAAAGTAAGAAATATTACTATTACTTTTTGAAAAAGTTACCCGTATTGCTCCGTCAGTGGTGTCTTAAATTTAAGACATCTAAAACAGTGATAAAGAATATGTTTGACAAATATTCTTAAAATTAAAATTATCAAATTGTATCTTTGTTTATATATACGAAAAATTTTAAAAGGCAGATAATATGAACCCGATATATTATAAGTAGCAGATGACAGATATATAAAATTAGTATTTGGGCACGCGCGTTGCGCGTGTATTCCATATTAATGAACACAATTTTTTTTAAAATTAAATAAATATTGTTAAAGAATATTTTTGCGTTATAAATTAAAAGTTAAAGAAAAATATTCAAGTTCCTGAAAATGGTAAATTTTAATCTTATTTAGCTAACAAAGAACCATACGCAACAGAAATCCTCGAAAACAGATGTAATGAAATTAATCCATCATGTGTTAACTCGTTAGTACGTAGATCATCTTGTGTACAAATTTCTTTTATTTTGAACTCCATGTGTATGTTCGCTCGAAACTTCTATACATGTTCGATAACACAAAAAGATAAAAGAAGAAAATATGTACACACATAAAAATACAATCTTGACGTACAAATTTCTACAATTACGAAGTTGTAACGGCACGAGCGGTCGTTTTGAGCATTTGCACTTCGCTCGTCAGTTCTCGGGCATATCTAGCCCCGTATGATGTATTATGACTTTTATAAATCGTCGGTTTTGGTTTTCAGGATAATCGGAATAGATTTGGAAGAACAATTCTCAGCTTGAAGCTTTAAATTTGAAAGGTTTGATCAAGTTTTGACTTTTTAGTATTCGATCTCGGATTTGGATATTTTATGATTTGGTTAGCTCCGTTAGGTGATTTTGGACTTGGCAGCGCGTCCGGAATATGATTTGGAGGTGCGTGGTAGAATTAGGATTGAATTGGCGAAATTGGAAATTTGGTGTTTCTTAGTCGGCAGTGGAAATTTTGATATCAGGGTCAGAATGGAATTCCGGAAGTAGAAATAGGTTTGTAGTATCATTTATGACTTGTGTGCAAAATTTGAGGTCAATCAGACTTGATTTGATAGGTTTCAGCATCGAATATAGAAGTTGGAAGTTCTTAGTTTCATTAAGTTTGAATTGGGGTGTGATTCACGGGTTTAGCATTGTTTGATGTAATTTGAGGCATCGACTAAGTTTGTGTCATATTATCGGACTTGTTAGTATACTTGGTTGGGGTCCCATGTGAATCGGAAAAGTTTTGAAAGATTTTGGCGTTTTGAGCATAAGCATGTAATGATCCAAAGGTCCATTTTTTTAGAGATCGAAACTTGATTTCGAGACTTACGGAATTTTGATAATGAATTATAGGAGTGATATGGAAAGTTTGGCATAATTTCATCAAGTCGCGATTGGGTTTTTTACGCGAATCATGAGTTAATTGAATAACGAGTGAAATGGGTATCGCACTGAGTAAATGAGCTCCGAATTGAGTTTCGATTGAAGGACTATGTTCGTATTATTATTTGTGACTCATAGGAATAAGAATCATCGAATTATGAGTTTGTATGGTGGATTTAGAGTCTTTTAAGTGAAAATAAATATTGCTGGTGCAACAGGATCTGGTGTGCACCTTTAGCGACCAGATCTGGCACTTTTAGCGACCAGAATCGTGGTTTATTAAGTTGTCTTGTTATTTTAAGCTCATTTCCACATTTTTGGACAAAAAGAACGCGGCTTGGGGCGATTTTTGAGCGAGAAGTAATGGAAAATCTTGAGGTAATTCACTTGTGATCATTCTACTCCATAATATGGAATTATCATCGAATAATCCGACTACATTACATGTTTTTGAGGTGTAAATTGGGGATTTGGACCTAGGGATTTGAAAATAAGATTTGAAGAATTGGAGGCTGAATTGTTATCGGAATTTAGTATTTTTTGTATGGTTGGACTCGTGGTTGAATGGGTTGTCAGATTTTGTAATTTTTGTCAGATTCTGAGATGTGGGCCCAGGGGCCGGGTTTGGCCAGTTTCGGGATTTTTTATATAAATTGGTTATTTTCGAGTGGGCTTTGTTCCTTTAGCATATATTGATGATATTAATCTGGTTTTGGTTATATTCGGAGCAATTGGAGGCCGAGACAAGAGGCAAAGGCATCGCGGATTAGGATTTTGGCCGGTTTGAGGGAAGTAATGACTGTAAATCTTGTCCTGAGGGTATGAAACCCCGGACTTCACACTATATCACTGTTTTGGAGTGGCGCACATGCTAGATGACGAGTGTGTGGCGTACACTATTGGGGGATTGTGACTTGGTCCATCCCGTAGCAACTAATAAGTTGCGTATTTGATTACAAATCACATGATATTTTATGTTTTAAAGGATTATTACTATGTTTTGGACTGAATGTCGTATTTGGGCCTCGTGCCATGTGTTTAGATCCCTTGGGGGCTTTTTACTTCTATTCCTCACTGTGTTGACTTATGATATACACTCAGACATATTATGCTTAACTGATTTCAAACTCAGTCTCAGTTACACTATTGTTTATGCATAAAATGATATTTTTGGGTCGATTACCCCGTTTTTACTGATAGCCCAAGTGGCTTTTGAGAGGTTTCTGACTGAGTGAGGACGAGAGCCTATGTTGTGAGGATTATATATGGATCGGGTTGCACGTCGCAGCAATGTATATATATATGGATCAGGTTGCACGCCGCAGCGAGATATGTTGGATCGGGATGCACGCCGTAGCGAGATATATGGATCGGGCTGCACGCGTAACGATATTGGGTCAGGCTGCACACCGCAGCGATATAGCGCTTGGGCTGTAGGAGCTCCTCCGGAAACTGTACACCCCCAGTAAGCGCAGGTACCTACTGAGTGCGAGTGTTTCTTACTGCTCAAACCTTATTTACTTTCATTACTATTGAGTTGGCGTACTCACATTACTCCCTGCACCTTGTGTGCAGATTCAAGTTCTAGGGCAGATTGAGTTGTTTGCCTGCCTCAGAGATTTCTCGGAGATTTGCGAGGTAGCTGCACGCGTCCGCAACCCTGCCTTCTCCCTCTTATTATTGTAAATCTTATGTTCCCGACTTGTATATTTTTGTTAGATGCTCATGAACAGTGACTCCGGGATCTTGGGGTTGTATTTAACATTCGGTGTAGTTGTATCTGTTTTAAAAATGATTAAATGGAACCTTTATGGATTATCAGTTTAGTAATGATATAAATGAAAGATTCTTTACGTTTTGAGTGTTAATTTGGCTGGCCTAGTTCCACGATATGCGCCATCACGACTAGTTTAGATTTGGGGTCGTGACAAGTTGGTATCAGAACCTAGGTTACATAGGACTCACCGGTCATGAGCAGGTTTAGTAGAGTCTTGCGGATCGGTACGGAGACGTCTTTACTTATCTTTGAGAGGCTGCAGAACCCCTTAGGAAAATCTCAAATCTCATATTCCTAAATTCTTGTCGTGCGAATCCATTTATTCAGCCACAGGCGTAACTCTTTGAATCCCTTTCATGTATTCGAATGCGCACGTGAGCGCTCGATATCAGTTGTGCATCGACGGCTTGTGATTTCCACGGTTGAGGTGCAAGATGTGATTTTAGAATGTTGATAATGGGCCAGTCTGGAGGACTTGAGGCCGGGTTTTGTCTGTGGCTTGAGTGTTGAGATTTTGATTGTGTGAGCACATGCATTTGGGACTTATATGTCCGTTTGTGTCCTTATTGGTGTGATTTTGTAACTGGATGACTATGTGATGAGTGTGATTCGATGGTGAGATGTGTTCATATTGTTTGATTGTGACAAAAGAATTGGCGGGGGATGTATCAAGAACTATTGAGTGTTTGACTTCTGACTTGGGTGGGCATATGGCTTCGAGTTGTGAATGTATTGGAAGACCTCTCATGTTGTTTAATGGTGGAGTGGGGGGGATCTTTCTATTGTGTTATGAGTTCCTGGTGATGTCTTTTGGGATGACCAATGCCCCAGTAGCATTCATGTATTTGATAAATAGTGTATTCCAGTCGTATTTATACTCTTTCGTTATTGTATTCATTGATGGCATCCTGGCGTACTCACGTAGCCAGGAGTAGCATACTCAGCATTTGAGGAGGGTGTTATAGAGGTTTATAGAGGAGACATTTTATGCAAAGTTTTCCAAGCGTGAATTTTGGCTCAGTTCAGTAGCAATCTTGGGGCACGTGGTGTCCAGTGAGGGTATTCGGGTGGTCAGACCGCTTTGAGCCCAGCTCTAGTGTTAGTTCTGCCATCAGCTTCAGGTTCTTATACCGCGTATCTTAATGGCTCGAGGATAGGCATTGCTGGTGTTTTAATGCAGGGGGTAAAGTGATTGTGTGATGGCTATGATTTTTGGAAGGGTATAGAGATGATATCAGTTTGAGGCTAAGCAGGCAGAGTTATCTCACGCGGGGTGTCCTGAGGTTGTATGATCCTTATGTGGATTTATAGCAAATCCTCATTTACCAGTAAATGATGTATGTTGCAATTGAGTTTAGATCGCTTATGGAGGTTGACCCAGCTATTGCAATGGTGAATATGAGATTGCAGATGATTCGAGATATTAAATGGTTTGAGTTATATATGGGCTTATGAAGGAATTGGTTGAATCTCACCATGGTATTGTGGCGGTGTTAGCGTATGGGCCTTTTGAGTTATTGTCTGTCTTGATCTACGGCTTTGGGCCAACTGGGAGAGGCTGCTAGTGATAAGTTGGTTGCACGAGTATGTGATGTATTGGGTTCAGATCGAGGTATACTGGTGAGTCATTTATGACCTATAGAGGTGGAGTTGAGATGACTCGAGTAATGGAAATATTTGGGTACATGTTGTAATATACTCTATGGGTAATTGGGTTTTATTTAATGATGGAATTGTATTTGTAAAGGGTGTAGTGGGTGCGAAGTAGGAATTTGCTTGGTTGCTTCGAAGCGCAGATCACTTCCTAGTATGTTGGTGTGCAAATGGGGCCAGGTCGTTTGATCTGTTTGATCAGTTTAATTGAGATTTGCGTAAGAGTGAATAACTCTCGAGAATGGTTATGATGGATTCGAGGTTAGATGTAACAATTGGGAATCTTCAGGATGTGTATTTGGCTATAAACTTAGGTCTACACTGGAGGGTGTCAAGACTTGTGGCATTTCTACATTATCATGGATTCTACATATCAATATCAGGAAAATGAAGGTAATGGCTTTAGATTCGCAGGAAGTCTCTTCAGTGTAAGTATTTTGAATGTTGTAGTTTTGGGGATATTTGAGAGAGTATTCAGCGGCTTACGAGCTTTAGGCGATACAGTTTTATGCTTGGGTCTCGTGTGGTGAGTCTGGGTTGAGAATTGCATTATTATGGCAAGGAAAAGTATCAATTCGAAGGTAAGTTAGAAGGAACTTGGATTAATAGGACAACTTGTTAGTAGGTCGGGTCGGAATGGTTAGGGATATGATTAGTTCTTTGGGTGTTTATGAGGTAATGAGTTTTTACATGTGTTTCTTGGAAATGCTCTTGGATTTTGATGACCTGCGTAGCTTGGTTGAGTTTGAAGGATTCATTCCTGACGGTTTGGTGTCGTACAAATGGGATTTGGAGAGTTCTTGATGGTTTCTACCACTGTTAGAGATGTATATCTTCTACTGGCATGAGGAGCATGTGGTGTATAGTGATTTTGCTCATTAGATGGGATCAAATGAAAATTTCTTGGCTAGTTGAGTACGTAGTTGCTTATGGCTCGGAAAGGATTATGAAGTTCTCATATTTATCATAGGATGGCAGGGTGTATGCGGTATGTTGTGTAGAGTTGAGATTTGCATGTGTGAGGTCACGGTTCAGTTCTGGAAGGAAGGTCATAAATTCTTAGGCATCACGGGCAGTTTCAGATGACTAGGTAGATGATATCACTAATTGGTGTGGCTTGATGAGGGTATACATTTCAGAAACGGCAATGTGTTTGAGTTAAGGGTACTTCATTGGTATTGCGGCGCTCTTTTGTTGGATCGACTGCTTATATTCAAGTTTGTTTGGTGGCACAGAAGAATTTTAGGAGTATCCCTCGTGGAATGATTGAGTATTAGAGGTGTGTTATATATTCGAGCGGTGGAGTTGGGATCAGATATGGTGATTCGTGCGCTTTATGGATTTCGAGACTGGGAGTTCTCATAAACAGGTTATTTTGTGGTTGTGTACTGTGAAGATGCGAGCAAAGCTAGTCAGATGTTAGTATGTGCCATGATTCAATCATTGTAAACTTTCGGAGAGTTATCTATCTAGTGTGGGTGACCAGAGTTGATTTAGGGTTCATTTGGTAGGCCTAGTATGGATGTGTGTTCTGCACCGGGTCGGAATTGTTGACTCTGAATTGCTATTGTTGAGGGGTGTTCCATTCGATTGTCATTGAGCTTATTCGTGTTCTGGAGTGATCTATGAGTTACCCTTCTGTGTTGCGAGGAGTTGTGATTGTTGGCTATATGCACATATGGTGCGGTTCTATTTAAGCTTTATAGCGAAATTTGAGTGAGACGGGTATTTTGGTGTTGCATGATTGATTGCGCATTGGATATGTTTTTTTTGGCTGGCATGGCACTGCGTCATTTAATTTTCCGTGGTTATGGTGAATTACTTTTGGTACTAGACATCAAATTGCGCGTGGTTGAAGATTTTGAGCATGGTGACTTGAGGTCTCTCATGTGGACCAGTGTTTGGATAGGGTCTCACATTGTAGCGAAGTTATGTGGAGGTATGGTCCTTCGGGTTAGATTCGTATGTTCTGGTTCTACGATCTGTGATGGGTTCTCAGCATTGTGTTGTTGTGGTACTGGTGAGATTGCAGTATAGCTCTCTCAATTGAGTCATTTTTCCAGGATTTGAGTACACTTGGACTGTTGCTTATTGGTGTGCGGGTCGCACGGATTATGGCTTTAGATTGTATTGATGTGTCATGTCACTAGAGCAGTCGTGTTGGATGAGATGGGGTCATTGGGATCTAGAATGAATACTATCGGATTCGATTTTAGCAGGTTGGAAGGATAATATCGGGATCCAGCTTAGAAATTTACTATGGTCCTTGCCGAAGGAGAGTGAGCTCCATGACTGGTGGATATGAGGAATGGTTATGACTTTCTGTGTGTTTCATTCATCATTGGCAGTATACAGAAGTGTTGGAATGAGGCTTTGGTTGATAAGAGGTTCATTACCGAAATTGGGTTGTTTGAGCAGCTGTTGTGATTAGAAGTTATCGATATGAGTGTTTGAGTTGTGTGGTATATCATGTGATTTTCATCTTGAATTGCGGTTATGGCTTGATACAGCGTGTCATACTTATTCAGTGTGTAGATGTGAGATTCTTATCTTATAGATAATTTCGGAAGTGGAAAATTGTTTCTAAGGTTATGGGTTAGGGTGAATTGTGAAATTTCAGTTATGTTGTGTTATCAGACCTATATGGGATAGGGTGACGTGGGATCAACCCCGGGTATGTGCATGGTAAGGTTACAAAGCGATTGGGTTTTCGGAATAGCTCTGGGCACGTTCGAGAACGAATGTATGTTTAAGTGGGGGAGGATGTAACGACCCGACCGGTCGTTTTGAGCATTTGCACTTCGCTCGCCAGTTCTCGGGCATGTCTAGCCCTGTATGACTTATATAAATCGTCGTTTTTGGTTTTCAGGATAATCGGAATAGATTTGGAAGAACAATTCTCAGCTTGAAGCTTTAAATTTGAAAGGTTTGATCAAGTTTTGACTTTTTAGTATTCGATCTCGGATTTGGATATTTTATCATTTTGTTAGCTCTGTTAGGTGATTTTGGACTTGGGAGCACGTCCGGAATGTGATTTGGAGGTCCGTGGTAGAATTAGGATTGAATTGGCGAAATTGAAAATTTGGTGTTTCTCAGTCGGCAGTGGAAATTTTGCTATCGGGGTCAGAATGGAATTTCGGAAGTTAGAATAGGTTCGTAGTGTCATTTATGACTTTTGTGCAAAATGTGAGGTCAATCGGACTTGATTTGATAGGTTTCGGCATCGAATATAGAAGTTGGAAGTTCTTAGTTTTATTAAGTTTGAATTGGGGTGTGATTCACGGTTTTAGCATTGTTTGATGTAATTTGAGGCATCGACTAAGTTTGTGTCATATTATGGGACTTGTTAGTATCCTTGGTTGGGGTCCCATGAGGCTTGGATAAGTTTTGGAAGAGTTTTTGAAAGATTTTGGCATTTTGAGCATAAGGTCCATTTTTAGTTCTAGAGATCAAAATTTGATTTCGAGACTTCCGGGATTTTGATAATGAATTATAGGAGTGATCTGGAAAGTTTGGCCTAATTTCATCAAGTCGCGATTGGGTTTTTGACGTGAATCATGAGTTAATTGTTTAACGAGCGAAATGGGTATCTCACTGAGTATATGAGCTCCGAATTGAGTTTCGATTGAAGGACTATGTTCCTATTATTATTTGTGACTCATAGGAACAAGAATCATCGAATCCTGAGTTCGTATGGTGGAGTTAGAGCCTTTATAGTGAAAATAAATATTGTTTGTACAACAGGATCTGGTGCGCACCTTTAGCGACCAGATTTGGCACTTTTAGCGACTGGGAATGGGGCTTTTAGCGACCAGAACCGTGGTTTATTAAGATGTCTTGTTTTTTTAGCTCATTTCCACATTATTGGACGAAAAAAACGCGGCTTGGGGCGATTTGTGAGCGAGAAGTAATGGAAAATCTTGAGGTAAGTCACTTGTGATCATTTCTACTTCATAATATTGAATTATCATCGAATAATCTGACTACATTACATGTTTTTGAGGTGTAAATTGGGGATTTGGACCTAGGAATTTGAAAATAAGATTTGAAAAATTAGAGGCCGAATTGTTATCGGAATTTAGTAGTTTTTGTATGGTTGGACTCGTGGTTGAATGGGTTGTCGGATTTTGTAATTTTTGTCGGATTTCGAAACGTGGGCCCGGGGGGCGGGTTTGATGCAAATTGGTTATTTTCGAGTGGACTTTGTTCCTTTTGCATATATTGATGATATTAATCTAGTTTTGGTTAGATTCGGAGAAAATGGAGGCCGAGTCAAGAGGCAAAGGCATCGCGGAATAGGATTTAGCCTGTTTGAGGTAAGTAATGACTATAAATCTTGTCCTGAGGGTTGAAACCCCGGACTTCACATTGTATCACTATTTTGGAGTGGCGCACATGCTAGATGACGAGTGTGTGGCGTACACTATTGGGGGATTGTGACTTTGTCCGTCCCGTAGCAACTAATAAGTTGTGTATTTGATTACAAATCACATGATATTTTATGTTTTAAAGGATTATTACTATGTTTTGGGCTAAATGTTGTATTTGGGCCTCGTGCCATGTGCTTAGACCTCTTGGGGGCTTTTTACTGCTATTCCTTACTATGTTGACTTATTATTTACACTCAGCCATATTATCCTTAACTAATTTCGAACTCAGTCTCATTTACACTATTTTTTATGCATAAAATGATATTTTTGGGTCGAGTACCCCGTTTTTATTGATAGCCCGAGTGGCTTTTGAGAGGTTTCTGACTGAGTGAGGTCGATAGCCTATGTTGTGAGGAGTATATATGGATCGGTTTCACGACTCGAATTAACCCTCCGAACGGTCTCGTGATGACACCTAGTCTCTACGACTAGGTAAGCCTAAATTTTCGGAAAATAAGACAGAATAATAACAGAAACAGTAAAAAAGTAGTAATACTATAAAATTTAGCCGCTCGGCATCTACAACTTTTACTTTCCCAAAATCCAGAATGTCACAAATCACAAGCTCTGTACTACAATAGCTCTATACAAAGGAATGAGGAAAATGTATATATGTATCTATATCTCCTATGTCTATACTAGAGTAGGAAGGGGACTCGTGAGATTCTGCGGACGCGGCAGAATTACCTCGCGGTCTCCTGAGCAGCTGCTAAGATGCGCGTAGCCACGGTACTATGTGCTGGTACCTGGATCTGCACATTGGGAAAACATGCGCAGGAAAGGGCGTGAGTACTCCACATTCGGTACTCAGTAAGTGCCAAGCCTAACCTCGGTCAAGTAGTGATGAGGTCAGGTTGAGGCTCTACTGGGTTTTAAAATAGTTATAAGTTTAAGCAGTGAAATATAAATAAGCAATAATAAACAGAATTAACGGAAACATAATGAATAATGAAGGAAAGGTAGCTCTCGGCTCAGCACAACATATATCTCAACAGTAAATATGCAATGCAGTACAAGGGGAAAGTTCACGGATCTCTGTCCGTAGTCCCAATTTAAATATGCGATGCAGTACAGGGGGAAAGCTCCAGGATCTCGGTCCGTAGTCCCAATTTAAATATGCAATGCAGTACAAGGGAAAAGCTCCTGAATCTCGGTCTGTAGTCCCAATTTAAATATGCAATGCAGAAGTCTATCGGATACGGTTTAATTAAACAGTTCAAGAAAACAACAGGCAAGAATAAGGTAAAATTACCTAAGCATGGTGCAATTAGTAGCAAATAAGAGGAATTCAAGTAAGGACAGGTAGACATGCTTATTCCTACATTAACTACTCAGTTATAACATGAAGCAGTATTATAGTAATTAAAATGAGTTATGTCATGGAAGGAAAAGTGGAATTTTAGCAACAATGACCCGTGTACGCACTCGTCACCTCACGTACACGACGTCCACATAAAAAAATCAGTATAAAAATGCCTAAGGGAAATCACCAACACAGAGTTAGGCAAGCCACTTACCTTGACTGCGCTAATCAACTCAATACCACGCTCTTGCCACGAGTATCCAACTCCGGGTGACCCAAATCTATTCAATTCGATTGCATAATGTAAATATCACTTCAAGGAAACAAAATAACTAATAAGTTCAAAGCTAATACGCGAAATTAGTAAATTCGCCCAAAAAGTCCCTCGGGCCCACGTCTCGGAATCGCGTAAAAATTATATTTTTCGGACACCCATTCACTCACGAGTCTAAACATATAAAAATCTCTCAAATCGGAGGTCAAAAACCCACTCAAAACTCAATAATTTGGTCTATGAAGTTTATCAAATGTTTCCCCAAATTTCCACCCAAATTCGAATTCTAAGGACCAAATTGAAGTTAGGAAACATGGAAATTGATCTAAGTTGGGTGGAAATCACTTACCCAAGTTGCCCAGGTGCAAAAGTATTCAAAAATCGCCCCTCCCGAGCTCTCAAATTCAAAAATGGTGAAAATAACATAAACCCTCGGATTTGGGTCTTTAAAAGACTGCCCAGGCATTTGTTCTATGCGTTCGCGGAAGGATAATCGCGAACGCGAAGGGTAAGGAACACGCGCCCAGAATTGGCCTATGCGAACGCGGATGAGGGCCTGGGATCGCGAACCTCAGGCTTCCTAACCCTCTGCAAACGCGGTCCCAGACCTGCGAACGCGAAGGGTAACAACCCAACCCCTGGGACCCCAGCTCAACACTATGCGGACGCGATCAGGTACCCGCGTTCGCGATGCAGCGTATGGAAATGCCCATGCGAACGCACTCTGCCATCTGCGAACGCGAAGCACTAAAAAAACCTGAAGCCCATTATGCCTATGCGTTCGCGACTACCCCCACACGAACGCAAAAGAGAAAACCAGAACAGCAAAAATCTGATGCATTCTTAAGTCCAAATCTAACCCGTTGAGCATCCGAAATACACCTGAGGCCCCCGGGACCTCAACTAAACCTACCTACCAACCCTAATACTTCATTAAAACTTGGTTGAGCCTTAAAAACACATCTCATAACATCAAAATCATTAAATATGCATAGATTCAAGCCTAAGAACTTATGAAGTTTCTAAAATCCACATTCGATGCCGAATCACGTCAAAACTCATCCGAATGACCTCAAATTTTGCACACAGGTCAAAAATGACATCACGAACCTGATGTCGCTTTCGAAATTCCATTCTAATCTCGGTATCAAAACTTCACCTATCGGCCGAAATCGACAAAATTCTAACTTCCGCCAATTCAAGCCTAAATCTACAACCGACCTCGAAAACACATTCCGAACACGCTTCTAACACCTAAATCATACAACGGAGCTAACGGAGTCGACGGAATTGCATTCCGGATCCGTCTTCACACAGTTCTAGCTACGGCCTAATGTCAAAAGCTAAAATCCACATTTAAGGACTATGTGTCCAAAATCACCTTGGATTTCACCACTCAACGCTCCGACAAGTTCCAATAGCATAATTAGACATGGGAGAAATAGTTATTAGGGTATCGGGGCGCTAACTCTCAAAATGACCAACCGGGTCGTTACAATCGGGCTGCACGCCGCAGCAATGTATATATATATATGGATCGGGATGCACGCCGCAGCGAGATATGTTGGATCGGGTTTCACGTTGCAGCGAGATATATAGATTGGGCTGCATGCCAAAGTGATATTGGGTCGGGATGCACGCCGCAGCGATATAGCGCTTGGGTTGTAGGAGCCCCTCCGGAGTCTGTACACCCCCAGTGAGCGCAGGTACCTACTGAGTGTGAGTGCCGAATGCCGAGAGACGAGTGACGAGTGATTGGGAGGCATGAGTGGCTGTGAGGTTTCCCAAGCGGCTGATTATGAGTGATTGTGAGGCATGCTGAGGGACTGATTCTGAGTGATGTTATGCCCGAGGGGCGATTTATTATTCATGTTTTTACCCGAGAGGCTACTTATGTTTTATATTATTCTACACTAAACTTCTTGGACATTTTATTGAAATTGTTAGAAATTACATTTTTCAAAGGATTATCACTGAAATCGGCTTTTAAGCGTGATGATTTAACGCATACACTGTTGGAAAGAAAGACTGTGCTTATGTGAATTGATGACTTGATTTTATGTGTTTGTTACTACTCATACTTTATTTACTTTCATTACTACTGAGTTGGCGTACTCACATTACTCTCTGCACCTTGTGTGCAGATTCAGGTGCTAGGGCAGATTGAGTTATTTACCTGCCTCGGAGATTTGCGAGGTAGCTGCACGCGTCCGCAGCCCTGCCTTCTCCCTCTTATTATTGTAAAGCTTATGTTCCCGACTTGTATATTTTTGTTAGATGTTCATGACCGGTGACTCCGGGATCTTGGGGTTGTATTTAACATTCGGTATAGATGTATCTATTTTTAAAATGATTAAACGAAACATTTATGATTTATCAGTTTGGTAATGATATAAATGAAAGATTCTTTACGTTTTGAGTGTTAATTTGGCGGGCCTAGTTCCACGATAGGCGTCATCACGACTAGTTTAGATTTGGGGTCGTGACAGAAGCAAAAAGGTATGAGTTGTGCAATGAAAGTAATGTTAAAAATAAAGTAAAATTAAAAGAAACATGCACGCGTTATAATTCTTTTGCAAGAGCCTGAATCATGAGATAAAAACATATAATGCACTAGCCCTAACCACCCTTCTTGTCTTCTCTATTTTAGACTGTACTTATGGCGCAAATTTTGACCATTTGCAGAATTGTTATTTCTTTAATAAATTTTGACCATTTGCAGAATTGTTATTTCTTTAATATATATTTTTATGTCAACGAGGTTTCAAATATATAAATATTTATGTTTTGATGCACTATTAAAAAGATGTGAATAAAGTCATCAATGCTTGTATTAAGGTAGGTTGTGTACATCATATTTTTTCAGAGTACAGCCATTTTACATATTTTGCGTGAATACGAAATAACACAGAGTGAGTCATAGATTTCTTCTAATAGTTTACATATATATATATATATATATATATATATATATATATATATATATATATATATATACATGTAAACTATTAGAAGAAATCTATGACTCACTCTGTGTTATTTCGTATTCACGCAAAATATATATATATATAAACGTAGCCTACAAAATGCCTTCATCCAGTATTTTAGCATAAATTACACCTCTAATTTTTCCCCTGTGTTGAGGTTTAGTAGCTGTCAAATAAAAGCATGAATGGATACTAATATATATTATATATAACGATAATGAACATGAGTAGTTGAAGAGTGAAATCATAGAAAATTATATGTTGTATTTATTTAGTATGAGAAATGACTTCTCATATGTGCAACTATAAAGATGAACTTGGTCTTTCTAACTACTGATGTAACAATTCAAATTCTCCACCTTTTGAGAGCAACAAAGAGAGCTACTTTAATGAACGGATTTTCTTTTTTCTTTTTTTTTATTAGAATGTATAATTTCATCTTTGTACGAAAAATATTCATCTTCTTAATTACTGTGTAGACTGCTTGTAGAACCCTACTTGGTTAACTTAAAAAATTTCATGCTTGCTGATAAAATATATCTTTCTTATGATGGAAATTAAAGCACCAACAATTACATTTTTGTAAAAAAAAATTAACAAATAACATATATCTTGCCAATAAAAAGAAAAGTCAAGATATATGTATGATCAATACGCGCGATACTCTTAATTATATAAAGTAAATACGATTTGACTAAAAGTACAACTATAATATTTGAATAAGAAAAGCAAAATACTATGCGCTAGCTAGGACTAGGTTAATGAAACATGTAAATCACTAGCAGTGAATCAGTGATATAATTATTTTTTGTCTCAGACGCCTTATGCTCTACCAAGAAGAATAAAAGATTTTGTCACGACTATAATCATCTTCTCCCTCAACAATTAATGCTCCCGTGTAATAAGAATGACAAATCCTGAAAAAATCCAGCAAAACTCTAAGGGGTCGTTTGGATGGGAATTATTTCGTGATTAGTTATTAAATCCTCCCATGTGGATAAAAAAAAAATTCCAAGATAATTAATCCCGAGATTAGTTATATCGTGATTTTGTCCCAACCAAATGTGGGATAAATTCATTTTAATTTAAACCCGGTATTATTTATCTCTTATCCTGTACCAAACGAGCCTTAAGAGCCTGTTCAACATCATAAACCAGTTAACCTTGACACATATAACCTGTTTGGCCAAACTTTTTTGGGGGTCAAAAGTGCTTTTTTTTAGCCAAAAGGTGTTTGGCCAAACTTTTAGAAGGAAAAAAATGTTTTTGAGTAGATGCAGAAGCAGTTTTTGAGAAGCAGAAAAAAGTAGCTTCCCTCCAAAAGCATTTTTCTGAGAAGCGCTTTTGAGGGGAAAAAACACTTAGAAGTAGTTTTCAAAAGTTTGGCCAAACACTAATTACTGCTCAAAAGTGTTTTTCAAATTAGTTTGTCAAACACAAACTGCTCTTCACCGAAAGCATTTTTTTTTAAATTACTTTTGAGAAAAGCACTTCACAAGATAAATTGATTTTAGAAGTTTGGGCAAACAGGATAATAGTTTGCTGATGTTAAATGTCCCGTGAGAATATTTGATAACCAGGAGGAAATTTTAAAACTTAAAAAGATGGAAAGAGAGACTTGAGGGATGGCTATTGAACAAGCTCTTAAGCTTTTCTTTCACACGCCACTGAACAGACCGTTGATCCTAAAAGGAAACCCTTCCTTGATTTATATAGTTCTTTCTTAATTAGTGTTTCTTGAGCTTCCTTCACACGTTATTAATTGAAAAATGTTATACAATATTCAGTGCATCTCTTTGAATTCTAGCAACGATGAGGTTAATTAGCAAATAGCTACTACCTAAAGTATAGTTAATGTACATCAATTAAAGGAATTTTAATTTATATATTTTTGAAGGTTATTTTAGTCTTTTAAATCTGCAAGAATATTTTGGTAATTCAATTTTATTGTTAAGAAATGTAGCTCAACGTAACAATATAAAACAAGAAGATAAGTAGAATAAGATAAGAAGAGATAACTTTCTTATTTCATCAAGTGTTCAAGTGTATCCCATATCACATTTCATGCCTCTATTTATACTATTACATTGAAGGTTAGAAAATGATTGTCTTAAACATGACATTAACCTTTGAGATCATGGGGGAAGATCACGGGGAGAGGTTATGGAGGTGTGGGAGTTACAATCATAAAAGTGATAAGTAGTGAGAGGTTATTTACATCATGGGTGAAAGTAGTGGGAGTAGTGGACATCCACAATTACTATAGGCTTTACAACACTCCCCCTTGGATGTCCAAAAATAGATAATATGTCTCGTTAAAACCTTACTAAGAAAAACACGTGGGAAAAAATCTTAGTGAAGGAAAAAGAGTACACATATATCTAATACGCTTTGTTTGTTGCCTCGTTAAAAACCTTACCAGGAAAATCCAGTGGGACAAAACCTAGCCTAAGGGAAAAAGAGTACAACACATATCTTACTCCCCCTCATGAAAACATCACTTTATTTCTTGAAGACGTCGCATTCCAATCTTCTGTCTCAACTTCTCAAATGTTGACGTTGGTAATGCCTTAGTGAACAGATCAGCCAAATTTTCACATGAACGAACCTGTTGAACATTAATTTCACCTTTTTTTTAAGATCATGCGTGAAAAAGAACTTTGGTGAAATGTGCTTTGTTCTGTCTCCTTTGATGTATCCTCATTTCAGTTGAGCGATGCAAGCAACATTGTCTTCATATAGTATAGTTGGACTATCTTTTCTCATAAAAAAGCCACACATTTCCTGAATATGTTGAGTCATTGATCTTAACCAAACACATTTCCGACTAGCTTCAAGAATGGATATTATCTCAGCATGATCAGAAGATGTGGAAGCTATTGTTTGTTTCATTAAACGCCATGATATAGTTGTACCTCCATATGTAAACAAATAGCCTGATTGAGATCGGGCTTTATGTGGATCAGACAAATAAGTTGCATCAGTATAGCCAATCATTTCTGACTTGAATTCATTAGAATAGAACAATCTCATATCTAGATTTCCCCGAAGATATCTAAATATATGCTTAGGACCATTCCAATGTCTTCTTGTTTGGGAGGAACTGAATCTTTCTAATAAGCTTACAGCAAAAGCAATATCTGGCCGGGTATTGTTAGCAAGATACAGCAGTGCCCCAACTGCACTAAGATATGGAGTTTCATCACCAACGAGATCTTCGTCATTTTCTTGAGGCCGAAATGGATCTTTATTTATGTCAAGAGATCTCACAACCATTGGGGTACTCAATGGATGTGCATTATCCATGTAATATCGCTTTAACACCTTTTCAGTGTATGTTGATTGATAGACAAAAATTCCATTTGTTACATGCTCAATCTGTAGGCCAAGACAAAATTTTGTCTTACCAAGATCTTTCATTTCAAATTCTTTCTTCAAACACTTTGCAGCCTTTGGAAGCTCTTTAGAAGTTCCAATGATATTCAAGTCATCAACATACACAGCTGTGATGACAAATTCAGATCCATACCTCTTAATCAAGGGCAAATAGGGTCATTTTTGTACCCTTCCTTTAGCAAATAATCGCTAAGACGATTGTACCATATTCTCCCAGATTGTTTCAATCCGCATAGGGATTTCTAAAGCTTTATTGAACAAGTTTCCCTTGAACTTTTGTGTGCTGCAGGAATTTTCAATCATTAAGAGATTTTCATAAAAATTCCATTGTCCAGGGAGCTATATAAGTAGGCTTTGACAACATCCATCAACCGCATATCAAGCTTTTCATGGACTGCAATATTTATTAGATACCTGAAGGTAATTGCATCTACCACACTAGAGGATGTCTCCATATAATCAATGACAGTCCTTAGCGAAAACCCTTGTGCAACAAGTCGTGCTTTATATGTTATGACTTCACCTTTCTCATTTCGTTTTCGCAAAAAACCCCATTTGTACTCACTGGCTTGACATCTTCAGGCGTTCGGACTATTGGTCCGAAAACTTCGCATTTTTCGAGTGAAGCCAATTCCGCTTGAATTGCGTTTTCCATTTTGGCCAATCATTTCTTTGTCTACATTTATCGACAGATTTTGGCTCAAGATCCTCATCTTGTTGCATTATGTCAACTGCAACATTATATGCAAAATTGTTGTTAACAGAATGTTGATTCGGTTCCACCTTTTTCCGTAGAGACATAACTTATTGAGATCTCTTCATTTTCAGCATTTCTAGGTACTAGAACCTCCTGTGACGTCTTATCAATTACTATGTCTTTATGCTCCTCTTGAGCATTTTCTCCTTTCCTTTTTTGGATATTTTTATCCTTGGAACCGATTGGTCTACCATGTTTAAGGTGTGCCCTAGACTCATTTTATTTATTATATTGTCCAGCTAGGACATCAACTCGAATTGGAGCATTTACAGCTGGAATATGCAATTTAGTAACCCGTGGAAGGTTAGTAAATGCATTTGGCAATTGATTTGCAACATTTTGCATATGCATGATCTTTTGAACTTCTTGTTCACATTGATTTTTACGAGGATCCAAATGAGATAGAGATAATATGTTCCAATCTATCTCTTTTACAAGCCGTTTATTTTCTCCCCCTAATGTTGGAAAAAATGATTTATTAAAATGACAATCAGCAAATCTGGTTGTAAACAAATCTCCTATCATAGGCTCCAGATATTTTATAATAGAAGAAGATTCATAACCAACATATACTCCCAACCTTCTTTGGGGACCCATCTTTGTGCGTTGTGGTGGAGAAAGTGGAACATATACCGCACATCCAAAAATTCTTAGATGGGAAATATTTGGCTCCTGACCAAAAGCCAACTGTAATGGGGAGACTTCATGATAACTGGTTGGCCTTATGCGCACAAGTGTTGCTGTATGTAAAATAGCATGTCCCCACACTGAAAGGGGAAGTTTTGTCCTCATTAGCAATGGTCTAGCTATTAATTGGAGGCGTTTAATCAATGATTCTGCTAGACCGTTTTGGGTATGAATATGAGCAGCTGGATGCTCAACTTTTATTCCAGTGGCCATAAAATAATCAGTAAAGGCCTAAGATATAAATTCACCAGCATTATCAAGATGAATTGTCTTAATTGCATAATCTGGAAATTGTGCTCTTAACCTTATTATTTGGGTCAACAATCTCAGAAATGCCATATTACGAGTTGAAAATAAGCACACATGTGACCATCTTGTAGATGCATCTATCAAGACCATAAAATACTTGAATGGTCCACATGGAGGGTGTATAGGCCCACATATATCACCCTGTATACGTTCCAGAAATGCAGGGGATTCAATCCCAACTTTAGTTGCTGATGGTTTAGTAACCAATTTTTCTTGAGAACAAGCAACACAAGAGAATTCCTTAAATTGAAGAATCTTCTTGATGTTTTAGACGTCAATACTACACAAGAATATAGGTTAAATGTGTGGTACCCAATTTTTCGAGTGCTGTCTCACAAGAAGAACCTAGTTCTTCTTGGTGTTCCAACTTCTACTGTTGCAGAATAATAAATGCAGTAAAGTAAAAACACGGACATTTTTACGTGGTAAACACCTAGCTCAAAAGGTGAAAAAACCACGACCTACTCCTCAGTAGGATTTGCTCAAACTCTTCACTAAAAACTCTGAGCCAAACGGACTTACAAAATAAACTCTTTTGTAATCCTAGGACTAACTCTAATCCCTTCGTATCAACTAGCCTCTAGCTAACTTCTACAAAATTTAAGTTAACTCTAACTTGAACAATGTGTACCTATTACAATTGCTTCTATGAAAGTTGAAAAGATACAATATTAAAACACCTACTACAATCAACTAGACTCAATACACAAACGATGGAACTGATTCTTCTAGATGATCTGTAGCCTTTGTATCGCACAATAATTCTGCTTGCAAAATAACTAGGACTTTTGCTATCAGATCTTGATTCACTTCTGTACTTGTGCGTCCAGAATTTCAGCAAGAATACTTCAAGTATTTATAGAGTCAGTAGTTGAGTTTGTCGTTCAATTCTAGTACAACTCTAACTGGGTGAAAGGGTTCGAATTAAACTCAACTTCCTTACTTTGTTACTATCCTTGCTGAATTCAACTTCTATCCTCTTTATCAGTTTGCAACCTTTTCGCATTAGGAGACAATCTCTTGGTTCATTGATACTTCACAATCATATTTATCTCCTATGAATATACGGTTTATGTGCCAGCCATTCAGATCAAGTATGTGTGCACTGATGGACCTGGTTCAACTGGTCAGACATTTGTCAATCTTCAAAACTATGCAGTGACTTGGGTCAACA
>ML265491.1:0-20019 GCA_005239495.1 Nicotiana undulata
AATCCTAACAGGCCGTAATGGCGCCTATCGTGGAACTAGGCTAGCCGACCATCACTTTACTACACATTTATCCAGTTATATTAGTTCATAATTAAATAATAAGCAAGCAAACCACAACATAATTAATATAACTAAGTCTTATCGCCCAAATAATAGTCTAACAACCTCCCAAGAACTGGAGTCAATAGTCATGAGCATCTAAGAATAAATAAATCTAACTCTACTAAAACTATAATACATGTCTCTGAATCAAATGCTAAGACTAAATAAGGAAGGGAAATGAAGAAGCTATGGACGCTGGACAGCTACCTCGAAATCCCGTGAAATGCTGTTATCAACTGCGTCAGCTACTGCTGCGAACTAGTGCCTGGATCTGTGCACAGAGGCACAGGGAGTCTTTATGAGTACGCCAACTCAGTAGNAGTTTCCAGAAAACCTTTAAAACAAGTGCAATATAAGTATATCTCAGTAAAATTCTCAGTAAAACCAGTGTGAAAACGAAGTAAATCATAGTTTGAAAACTCAGTAAAATCTTTCATAAAACTGCCCCTCGGGCCAAAATCATTTATCGTAACCATTGCCCATCAGGCATCCTCACAATCACTCTGCTCAGCAGGCATCCTCACAATCGCTCTGCCCATCAGGCATCCTCACAGTCACTCTGCCCATCAGGCATCCTCACAGTCACTCTTCATAAGCCCCGCGGGCATCACTCATTCGGTACCGGCGCTCACTGGGGGTGTGTTACAAACTCCGGAGGGGCTCCTACAGCCCAAGCGCAATAATAAGCCACAGCATGGCATAATTCACACACAATATAGGCCCGCAGCCTCACTCATATCATATCATCCTCACAATATAGGCCACCAACCTCACTCAGTCAGACACTCTCAATTTGCCCTTCAGGCCATAAATATACCGGGTTCTCGACCCAAAAACAATGTTTCATTTTCAAGAAGAAGTTCAAAATACTCTAAGTGTCAAAACAATTTCACAGAAAAGACTGAGTGAAAAATCAAAACATATCAATGAGGAAAATATAGTAAACACAACCCTCAAAGGGTAAACAAGCCGGCACTAGGCCCCAAACACGGCTTACATCCCAATTCATATCATAATAAAATAATACTAATTTAAGCATACGCTTAGAAATCAGTTTCGCAACTTAATAGTCGCCTAAATAGGAAAGATGTTCCAAAGTTTCCACCTTTTTATCTCAAAACCCGTGAAAAGGGTGTATAGTCCGGGGTTTCATACCCTCAGGACAGGATTTAAAGACATTACTTACCTCAAAACTAACCCGAAAACTATTCTGCAATGGGCTTGCCTCTCGAATCAACCTCCGAAGGCTCCAAATCTACCAAGTTCAGATTTTTATCATCAATATGGGCTTGAGGAACAATTTCCAATCGAAAGATATCAATTTTACTCAAATATCCGAATTCGGTCAAAACCCGACCCCCGGGCCCGCGTCCCGAAACTTAGAAATTTTTACAGTAAAGTGTTCTTCATCTTTCCGCGAGTCCGTACATATAAAGAACACCAAAATCGGAGTCCGTTTGTCCCCTCAAATCGACCCTTGAAGGTCTCAAAATCTCAAGCCCTAAAACCCAATATTTCTACTGATTGTCCATGAATTTACACTTTATTTATGCTCTATAATCACCCATGATCGAGTTTTAATGATTATAACACTTACCTCTATGAAGAACAAGAATTTCCCTCTTCAAAATCGCCCCCAAGAGCTCTTTTCCGTACAACAATGGTGAAAAAGAGGGTTTAAGTTGCGGAGGAAATATTTAAATACTGTCCAGGTCAATACTCAGTGCGATCGCAGCCCCTCAGGTGCGATGGCACTCAACAATTTTCACCTGCCCTATTTTACTCAGTGCGATCGCAGCCCCTCAAGTGCGATAGCACTGAACAATTTTCCAACAGCCTTCTCCAACTCTTCCGTATAGCCTCTAGTATAATGGTCATAACTTTTTTTACAAAACTCCAAATTACAATTGGCTTAACTTTCTGAAAACTACACATCAAGAGCTAAAACTTTCACTTTTGGATCATCTTCAAATTCCTTATAGATTGTGAGTTGTTAGCTTCCAAAGTCGGGATAGTGCAGCAGAGAATTTACTCTGTGCGATCGCGGGAAGCCTTGTGCGATCGCACAACACAATTAGATTTTTCCAAATTTCCTCTGTGCTAACGCATCCAAATCAGTGCTATCGCACTGTACACCCCTGAAGCCAAAAACCAGCAACTAGAAATGGCCTAGAAATGGCCCGAAACCACCCCGAAACTCACCCGAGACCCTCGAGACCTCAACTAAAACATACCAACACATCCCATAATATCACACAAACTTAGTCGAGCCTTCGAATCACCAAAAACAACGCAAAAACACTAAATCACATCGAATTCAAGCCTATGAACTTTGAAATTTCTACATTCTACCAATGATGCCGAAACTATCCAAAACACATCCGATTGACCTGAAATTTTGCACACATATCCAAAATGACATTACGAACCTGTTCCATCTTTCGGAATTCCATTCCGACCCCGATAGCCTATTTTCCATTACCGACCGGAAATCGCCAAAAACTAACTTTCGTCAATTCAAGCCTAATTCTATATCGGACATCAAAAAATTATTCTGAACACACTCCTAAGTCCCAAATCACCTAACGAAGCTATTCAAGCCATAAAATCCGCGTTCCGAGGTCGTTTACCAATAAGTCAACTCTTAGTTGACTTTTCTCATTTTAAGGTTATTCTTAAGGACTAAGTGACTGAATTCTCATTTAACCATTTCGATTTCAAGCCTATCAACTCTAACACATCAATAATGGAATAACCACTCCATGACAAGGCAATAACAACAATAATAATGCAGGTTCTACGTAATGACAGACCAGGTCGTTACAGTGATGGTAATTGTTAATGGCAGGATAGTCCCTCGTGTGAATCTTCTATTTATGAATTGAGCTTTTGGGATGTTATTATTGAGTGCACGAGTTGCACAAGTTATGGATCTGGATGGTATTGATGTCGATCGGATGAATGGTTGATGGCTTCTACGTGTTCTTCCATCATCGGCAGTATATGGAAGTGTTAGAGCGAGGCATTGCTTGATAAGAGGATATGTACCGGTATTGGGTTGTGTTGTGCAGCTATTGTGATTAGGAGTTATTGCTATGGGTGGTTGAGTCATGCGGTGTATTATGTTATTTCACCTTGGGTTACAGTTATGGCTTGATTCAGCGTGTTCAGACTTGTTCAGTCCGTAGTTGTTGGATTTTGATATTGTAAACTGATTCAAAAGTGGAAAATGTGTTCTAAGGTTTAGGGGTCAAGGTTGGGTTTCAAAATTTTCATCAGTGTGGTACTATCAGACCTATAGTGGATAGGATGACGTGGGATCACCTCAGAATGTGTGCATGGTAGGTTACACGACAATTTTAGTGGTGTTTGGAATAGCTCTAGGCACGTTCGAGGACGAACATATGTTTAAGTGGGGGAGAATGTAACGACCCGGTCGGTCGTTCCGTAGAATTTGCACCGTTATTCCTGTTTCTGCCTGGTCATACATTGATTATATTATTTATGATGTGTTGGAGTTGGTGGGCTCGGGTTCGGAATGGTTGAAGTGAGAACTAAAACACTTAGTCTCTAAACGTAACCTTATAGTTGGAAAAGTCAACTGGGAGTTGACTTATTGGTAAACGACCTCGGAATGCGGATTTTATGGCTCGGAGAGCTTCGTTAGGTGATTTGGAACATAGGAGTGTGTTCAGAATGTTTTGTGATGTCCGGTGTAGAATAAGGCTTGAATTGGCAAAAGTTAGTTTTTGGAAATCGCCGGTCGACAGTGAAAAATAGGCTATCGGGGTCGGAATGGAATTCCGACAGTTGGAACAGGTTCGTAATGCCATTTTGGTTATGTTTGCAAATTTCAGGCCAATCAGAGTTGTTTTGGGTAGTTTCGACATCGTTGGTTGAATTTATAAATTTCAATGTTCATAGGCTTGAATTCGATGAGTTTTTGGAGTTTTGACGTTGTTTTTGGTGTTTCGAAGGCTCGGCTAAGTTTGAATGGTCATACATGATGCGTTGGTATGTTTGGTTGGGGTCCTGAGGGGCTCGAGATGGTTTTGGGTGGTTAACGAGAAGTTTGGAGTGACTTTGGTGATTCTGCAGGTTGTTGTTGCTGGTGTTTTTGCACCTGCGGAAAGGGAGCCGTAGGTGCATTTCCGTAGGAGCGGACTGGGCTCCGCAGGTGCGAGATTTGGCTTAGTGGGGAGTGGTCGGCAGGTGCGAGGAATTTGTCGCACCTGCGAGGTCGCAGGCGCGGATTTGGGAGGTTCCAGGGGAGATCGCAGGTGCGAAAGGAGGATCGCACCTGCGAAGCCGCAGGTGCGAGTAAGTGGTCGCAGGTGCGAGATCCCTGGACAAAAAGTATAAAAACCAGCCTTCACGAATTTTAGACATCTTTTTCAATATTTCATCCGGGTTTGATGCTTTGAAGGGTTTTTGAAGAGGGAATTCGATAGTTCTTCATTGAGGTAAGGTTTTTGGACTCTAAACTTGTTTATATGTGACTAAAGGTCGGATTTCTGGTGAAATATTACGGAAACATCAGTGCAAAATGGGTGGTAGGGCTTGGGATTAAGAGGCTTTAGAATAAGAATTTGAGGGGTCATTTGGACTCCGATTTCAGTGTTCTTGGTATGTATAGACTCGTGGGAGGACGAGGATTCTTGTGGTGTAAATTTTATCCAGTTCCGAGACGTGGGCCTCAGGGGGTCGGGTTTGACCAATTTCGGGATTTTTGAGTATTTTTGATAAATTGCGATTGGGATTAGTTCCTTAGAATATTATAATGATATTCATCTGATTGTTGGTAGATTAGGAGCACTCGGAGGCCAAATTTAGAGCCAAGGGCACTGCGGAGTAGTATATTAGCCGGTTTTGAGGTAAGTAACGTTTCCAAACTTGGAACTGAGGGTTCAAAACCCCAAATTATCTGATATTTGATGTTAATTAAGGTGACACACTTGCCAAGTGAAGGGCATGCATGCGTACATCGAACATTTTTGGCCTGGCTCATCCCATGGCACTGCCTAATGGTCAATTCAGGCTGTGACTTGTACTGTGGAGGTTGCATTTACCTAGAACATATTGGAAATCATGTTAAGTATAAATGTTAAGTCTTCACGTCGATATGTTCAGACCGGAATGGTTGATTGTTGCTGTCTCTATCTGCGATTATTTGTTTTCATGTACTCAGTCCTGTTATAGCATATATTTCATGCCTCAGTCTCAGAAGTTGATAGTTTATTTCTATATTGTCATTGTTTTGGGTTGATTGTTATATTTGAGAGCATCGTAAGTGAGACTGGAAAGTATTGACTGAGTGAGGCCGAGATCCTGGTATTGAGACAATTATGAGATTGTCTGCCTACTGCAGCGATCTTTAATCATGCCTTTGTTGGCTTGATATAGCGCTTGGGCTTATAGGAGCTCCTCCGGAGTTTTTACACCCCCAGTGAGCGCACAGATATTGAGGGATGGATTTTCCTTGGACATGGATCTTGTCCGAAGTTGATATATGTGATGGATGGATCATCCCTAGACATGGATCTTGTCTGAGTGTTGTATTCCGGAGATGGATCTTCTCCGTGGGGCTGGATTGGCCTTTTTCCTCAATACTGAGTGACTACGGTCATCGATGTTTATGCATATTCCGGGATGAATCTTCCCTGGGCCTGAGAGCCATATATAGTACTGAGTGGACTTCTGTGGGAGATTTGTGAGAACTATGTGCATTTTCACACCGTTGATATGTTGGCATGTAGAGCATACTGAGATATACCTAGCATATTCTGTTGTTATTTTCTGATAAACTGTGAACATGTCTAAAATTTTGTATGCTAATGATTACAGTTATTGAGGTTTAGTTCATCACTACCTCTCAGCCCATAGTTTGGGTTCGTTACTTCTGAGTTGGTGTACTCACGTTACCCCCTGCACCTTGTGTTCAAATCCAGGTTCATCGGGACCCAGTAGCGGTTGCGGATTTACTGTTAGAGTTTCTTTTGGAGCCTTCGAGGTAGCAGCTGGCGATTGCAACCTCGTGTTTTCCCCTATGTATCTTCATGTTTCACTTTACTTTTACAGACTATGTTGTCTATTCTCGTATCTTGACATTCTTATGCTATAGTAGCTTGTCACTGAGTGACACTAGATAGAGGTTGTAGAACTTGAACTTTGGTTTCAGATATTGTTTAAAACTTCAGATTTATTATTATTATTATCCACAAACTTTTTAAAAATGATATTTTATTGGTAAGTGTTTTTAGCTTAGATAAAATGGGTGGCTTGCCTGGTTCCAGGACAGGCGCCATCAGGACTCCGGAATTGGGTCGTGACACACCATCCCTCCTTATCAGTGGGGCAAAACGTCTCTCCAAAATGCTCAGCAATCATAACAATGATCAATTTTTCAATGGTTTTTACATGGAAAAAATGGGTCCTCAAGTCAATCATTTGAGTTTTGCAGATGATATTATCATCTTCACATCTGGAACTAGAGTTTCCCTACAGAAGATTATGAGAATCTTAGGGGACTATGAGAATACTTCCACCCAGTTGATAAACAAGGCTAAGATCACTTCATGACTCCCATATGTGTTTTCCAATACAATGTCTCTAGGATCTCTCGAATCACTGGTTTTCCCAGGAAAGAATCACCAGTCACATACCTTTTGTTTCCCCCTCTACATTAGAAGAAAAAGAATTATACACTTCAATGGACTAGTATCTAAAATAGTGAGCAAAATTAGAGGATGGCATATCAGATTGCTTTCATATGGAGGACGCCTTACCTTGATCAACTATGTGTTACAATCCCTCCCCATTCACCTACTATCAGTTATTTCACCACCCAAAATTGTTGTTGATATCCAATGTTTCCTCAAATTTTTTTCAAACTTGCATATATACCTTCAAAATCACTTTTTATAATAATTGGTATTTTTCCATAATTTTTCATATTATTATCAAATTATTTTCCTGTTTATTTAGTGTTTTATATCCAATAATTATTCATAAATGGTATTACAAGTAATTTTTCAAATGTTTCCCAGCTCAATATATCTTTTAATTCTATTATGATTTAATTATTTCACAAATTAATCAATTAGGCAATATTTAACTATAATTATACAAATTTTGCAACCATGGCCTAGTTGCGCATTCATGCTATTTTTAGTTCAATAACTAGTCATTTTTATATTTTATATTGGCTAATTACCCTAATTTCATTTATTTAGCATTGACTTCATTTTATACAATTATTAGCTATTTTGTATTAATTATTTATCTGTTTTAATGGGTATTTAACAACTAACCACATTTTATTCAAGTTCTAGCCTAATTTCAACCCCAACCCGTCTGATTAATTAACCCAATTGAATACCCAGCCCAGACCAATTGAATACCCGGCCCAATTTCAAACTAATCCGAGTCGTTGATCAAATTAGATCAACGACCCAGATATTTGTTACCATAATTAAACCCCAACTACCCCCCTCTGACCCCTCATCTCTCTACTCTCGTCTCTCTCTCTCTAGTCTCTTCTGGAGACTTCCGTCTCTTCAGTTCTGATGAGCTCCTTCATCTTCTTCGGCCACCCCTTTGCCGGAGACCTTGAAGCCTTCGTCCTCTTGCCTCCCATGGCTCTCCTACGCCGGTGATGTCCTCCCTAAGGCCCTTAAAGGGCGAAAACTCGTCTCCTCACACCCCTAGTGTCCCTGTTCACTTCAAGCCTTCAAAAAGCATGATTCTGAGAAAGGCTATGACCTCTGAGGCTCAAGCCATTGCTGTTCGAGGTTATCCTCTCAGAGGTTTTCTATGTGAAACTTTCTATTCCCTTATATCTACACTAGATCCGGGTTTATTACGATTATTATTACATTTTACTTAAAGGTTTTCCATTTTTCTTTTAAACAAGTTTTTACTTAGGGTTTCTGAAACTTTTTCTTCAAACGATTTATCAATGTTCAAGTGATTTTCTCATATGCTTAAACGTTTTATCACTTTTAATCACGATTTATTATGTTAAAACTTTAGTTTTAACATTGTGTTCTAAATTCTGAGTATGTCTTTTTCTTTCGATTTGTATGTGTGTCTGTTTCCCCATGAGTAATCCCTGTTTCTTTGTGATTCTTGCTTCACTATGCTATTGGGTATTTGATTCTGTTTCTTCTCGTGTGTTCACCCTGCTTGAATCATTACTGTCTTGAATCTCTGAATTATTGTGAGTAGTACTATACGGATTTTCATACGATACCCTCTGATGATTCTGAGTATTTCCTTAGATACATGAGACCTTCTCTTAATTAGTACCAATTTCGAATCCCTGATTTCTTATGTGGATACTCTTTACTGATTTCTGACTACTTTCCTTGTTTTTACAACTTTAAATCATTCTATTACCTTATTTTGTGGTTGACTGCACTATTAATTGATTATTATTATTATTTCCTTAATTAGACCCTAGGTACCTAGCCCTAATTACTTATGCTGTACTTGCAATGTTTGAATTATTCCCTTATACCTCTGCTATGTTAATTGTTTCCTTATTTGCCACCTCTTCCTTACCGTTGGAATGACTCCCTTAATTAAGGGAAGACTTGAGCTGATTATTATTTTACTGATTCTAAGTTCTTACAATTAGTGCACAAAGTGATTCCTTCCTTATTAATCATGAACTAGTCCTTTTTGCCTTATATGTCACTAATCCTTACCGTTTGAATTAAATCCCCTGACTTAAGGGAGTACTTGCCTTAATTTCCTGATTAATTGATTCCGAGTTACTGAATTACTGTGATTCCTACCTTATTTTACTACTTGTCTTTCAACTATAAATACTTGAGCCTTTCAATAACATAAAAGAGAACAGTGGTGGTTCAAAGCTATCTCTCTTACACTTAAACTCTCTACTCTCTTTTGTGCTACTTTCTATTGTTTATTGTTAGCCGGCTACAAGACAAGGCTAACCAGTGTGAGCATTTCTTTGGGAACCTCTTGAGTCCCCTCTGAACTTTGACACACTGAGGCTGGTATTTCCACACTGCACAGGCTTAATTCTTGGTGATTATGTCTGGGTGTGAGCATTTCCGGGAGCCCACGAGGACCTTAGGGAACTTTGACACGCCCGGATTATGAAAGGCTATGAAATACTAATGTAACGACCTGACCGGTCATTTTGAGATCTGGCGCATCGTTCAATGGTTGGAAGTCATGAACAACTTCATTTCAGGTATTATGACTTGTGTGTATGGTCGTAGTTGGAATTCAGGAAGTTCGGAGTTAGATTGGAAGGAAAATTCTCATTTTGAAAGTCTAAAGTTGGAGGAATTGAGTAAGATTGTAATTTTGAGAAAACGACCTCAGAATCAGGATCTTAAGGTTCCAGCAGGTTCGTATAATGATTTCGGACTTGGGCGTATGTCCGAATCGGGTTTTGGATTACCCGGGAGCATTTCAGCGTATATTATGGAAATCAACATTTTAGAAGAAATTTCCTAAGTTGGGTTGGAAAGCATTTCAGATACATTGATGTTCGTTTGGGATTACGAGACTGGGAATAGCTTTGTATGGTGATTCTAGAGTCGGGAACGTGATCGGAAATGAATTCGGATGTCCGTAGGTTAATTTGAAGTCATTTGGCTAAAGTTAGAAATTTGAAGGTTTTTGAAGAATCCGATCGGAAGTGGAAATCTTGATATCGGGGTCAGAATGCGATTCCGAAAGTTGGAGCAGGTCCGTAATGTTGAATATGACATGTGTGCAAAATTTGGGGTAAATCAGAGGTGATTTGACGGGTTTCGGCATCGGGAGTGAAAGCTAGAAATTTCAAGTTCATAAAGTTTGAATTTTAGTGCGATTTATTATTTATGCATTGTTTGATATGATTTGAAGTCGCGAGCAAGTTAGTGGGATGTTATGGGACTGAGTCGTGAGATTTGACGAGGTCCCCGGGGTCTCGGGTGTGTTTCGGGGTGGTTTTGGGCCATTTTTCTCTACCTTGTTGCTGCTGTCATCTGATGTTTCTCGTGTGCTATGCGATCGCAGACATTGTAGTGCGATCGCGGAGGAGAAAATTTGAGGGATGATTTTTGGTTTGTGCGATCGCGGACTTAGTGGTGCGATCACCGAGAAGAAATTTTGGGAGCTGGATTTTTTGCCTACGCGATCGCAAGAGGTGCAATGTGATCGCGGTGAAGATTGGAGGTTGGCCAGTGTGATCGCGAGGCTTGAGATGCGATCGCGGAGAAGATTGGAGATTGGCCAGTGCGATCGTGAGGCTTGAGATGCGATCGCGGAGGAGCTGGGGAGTGGCCTATGCAATTGCAGGCTGGTTGGTGCGATCACATAGGGTTAGTTCTGGGCAATGTTTAATTTAAAATGGGTTTTTGGCATTTCTTATCTCATTTTCAATGGCTAAGGGCGATTTTGGAGGATTTCAAAGGGGAATTTTGATCAAGCATCAAGAGGTAAGATGTTTCTACTTATTTCAAACTTAAATACAAGGTTATTGCATGGATTTGAACATGAAAATTTGTGGGGAAAATTGGGAATTTGAAGAAAGCCTAGAAACTGATAAATTTAATTTTTAGCCACGGATTGAGCATATATATTGGAGTAAACTATATAATTGAATTAGTCAAGCTATGGGTAGAGATTATCTTCAAGAAATCCCGAGGTCCGGGCACGTGGACCCGAGGGCATTTGGTCATTTCATTGAGTCAGGTTGGGGAATTTTGTAATTTGAATTTCTTATGAACAATAGGGTATATTTTGATTAAATTATCGTTATTTTGATAGTTTGGGGGCGTGGTGAATCCATTGGAGTCATCGGTGAGGCTTGGAAGCCGGCTATGAATTTTTGGAGTGAGGTGAGTCTCCTTTCTAACCTTTTTAGAGGGAATTGTCCTCATAGGTGATTTGTATGCTACGTGCGATTGTTTTGGGGGCTACGTACGTACAAAGTGACGAGAGTCCGCACGTAGCGGCTATTTTTGTCACGTCCGGGTATTTAGGCCCACAACATGCTTTATGTTCTTCCTTGCAGTTAATTATATGTTATGAATTCCTGATGTATATAGTATGATCCCTTGAGATTTATGAAATTTGATGAATTTGGAAGAAAAATGATTTTGGAAAGGAAATGTTAAGATTATTATGTGTGCATGTGACCGCTTTGCTATTTACATTCCGTGTGCGGAGTGTGATTTCCCCCACTCTCATGGGAGCGGGCCGTACGCCACGACGGATTGAAAGGCGCACTTTTGGGATGGGTTGTTCGATCCTCGGCAGTGCACCTGAGAGATTATACTATGGTAAGAATGCACTTATGTGACGGGCCATTCGATCCTCGGCAGTGCATAGATATTATCCTTATGACTCCGGCCGGTTGTCTTATCCTTGTGTGCGTGTGACTACGAGGTACTGTTTTGAGAATATTGACTTGACAGACATTTGGGGAAAACAGAAGGTGGAAATTGTTATTTAATTTCAGTATTTACTTGGATTCCTGTGCCTTATACGTATTTGTTGTTCACTGTCTTACATGCCTACCGTCTTCATTAAACCTTGTTGTATTACACTGCTGGACCTTAGTGAGTGTCAAGTCGACCTCTCGTCACTAGTTCTTCGAGGTTAGACGGGATACTCTCTGGGTACATATCTATTTATGTACTCATACTACACTTGTTGTGCATTTTGTTGCACAGGTACCATCATAGCACAATGATTGATTTGGAGACTTATACGGGCTGCATTCATCCGGAGGCGTTCCGCAGCTAACAAAGTCTCCCTCCTATGTAATTGCATATATTTTAAAGTCTTTGTCCCAAATTGTTCCTCGGACAAGTGTTGTATAATTGTATAAGTTCTTAGTAGTTCCTCATGTACTTGTGTCACCGGGTTCTGGGGATGTGTTGAGATTTATATTACTGGTTTAAATTGATTTCTAACGTATTTAATTTAAAAAAATGTATTTATTTGATTATGAAATGCGAGAAAGATGCGATGATTTCGAAAGTGTTAAGCAGGAAAGTATTTCAACTAATTAAGGGGTTGGCTTGCCTGACAGTGGTGTCCGGCGCCATCACGAAGAATAGATTTTGGGTCGTGACAACGTGGTATCAGAGCTCTAGGTTCCCCTAGGTTTCACGAGTCATGAGCGAGTCTAGTAGAGTCTTGCGGTTCGGTACGGAGACGTCTGTACTTATTTTCGAGAGGCTACATGGCTGTTAGTAGTACTTCCCTTCTTGATTCCTCATCGTGCGATTCGGTTCCCTTAAGGATTATGCCTGTGTTTCCTTCCTATTCAATCTTACGCGTCGCGAAGTGCTTGTTATGAATCGGAAATTTGAGGAGTTGTAATGACGCTACAGGTATGGTACGTGAGGCCTTCCGTGCATAGTTTTTTGGGCTGTTGTTGTTGCCCTGTAAGAAGAATATTATGTAGTTTCAACAAGTATCTGTGTTTCTGAGGGCCTTGAGGTTATGCTCAGGTTGTGATGATGCTTACGATTGGTTGTCAGGCGATGTGGGAGTGATGGTAGAATGCTTGCCCACATGCTGGAGTGTTGAATGGTTTGAAGGGGGGTCTTTTCAAGGCGTGATTTCGAGATCTCAGTATTGTAGTTCCGGCAGAGAAAAGGTATTTGGATTGTAAATGGTCATGGTTTTGATTGATAAAGTAGTAAGACTTGGTGTATTCAAGTGAGGTGCTATATTCACATGTGATGTGGTATCAGTGTTTGATCAAGTAGAATATATTAAGTTTGCCGGTGTTATGGTTCTTCAGTTGCATTGGGTTAAAGTGTTGTGAAGCAGTGTTGAAGAAACAGTTGTCGAGATCGTGGTGTGTGGTGGTTCGGAATTTAATAGCTACTCCTGGTAAAGATAGCTCGAGAAGGATGATCTTTGGAGAGTTTGAAATCGTGGTGATCTACTAGTTTAAGAGCTACGGAGAATGATATTGGATCGAGGTCGCAGTTGAGAAGCAGGTGATGAAGGAAGCCATGAGAGAAGTGTCAAATGGCGGCTAAATTTCTGAAAGGCCAGGTGGAAGGAACAGAAGTCAGTAGTTTCTTAAAGGCAAGAGTTTAACAAATGGAAGAGTGATAGCGTAGCACATGCGATCAATGGTAGGACGACTGCCTATCTTGAAGGAAAGTCAGAGTGATTATAGAGTTATAATGGATCGGAAGATGTGGTAGTGAAGTTAGTAGATGTCCAGGAGGGGCAGACGGACATGCAAGGTTGGTGAATGAGAGCAGGCTTAGGATGGGATATTGATGTCGTAAAGGGTGTGCAGCGCAGCGTTGTTGGGTGGCGTTAGTTGGTGATTTCCACAGGTGGGTTATTTTCTGGGAATAGGTTAGCGGTTATGTGGTTGGTTAGTTTTTGTAAGGGATCATAGTGGCTACTCAGTAGGAGGCAGAGTGTGTGAATGGTGCTAGAGAATTTGGGTGTTTAGGGAGTACCAAAAGGAGAATTCGAAAGGGCTGGACGGGTTGATTGAGCGAGAGCATGTTAGCAAAGGAGAAAGGATTTCAGCAGGGTCTTCAGTGGTGCAAGAGTAGCTTCGGGCTAAGTGGGGGAGTCCCCCTCATGCAGTTGGGTTGTAGGATCGTGTTCTCATAGGGTTGCGGATTTTTTGGTATATTGGCAAATTGTAAGGGTAGTGACTCAGTCACGTACTTCATTGAGAAGGTGTTAAGGTGCCCGAAGAGCCTTGGGGTTGATCGTATTCGAGGCCAGCCAGAGTGGATGAGTCTCAGCAGTGGTCCTAGTAAATTCGAAGGTAAGAGAATGCGGTGTTTAAGGGTTTCAAGCAGCAGTATGATTAGGAATCGAGCTTTTGCAGCGTAATTTCTGAGAAAGGTAAAGAGGTTTGGAGTGTTTATGTTATTTTCAGCCTGCATGATAGTATTGAAGGAATGCGAGAAATAGACTCCGGGTTGTAGAAAGTTTACCATGAGGGTATGAGACGGGTTGCGGGATTTTGGCAGCATGGTCTCGTGAATCAAGGTCACTCGGGATGAGTGAGGGTGGAGTTTGCTATGAGTTGAAGGAAGTCACTATTATCTCTGAGGCAATTAAATATGATAAAAAGAAGATAGATTGGTTAGACATGGTTGAAATGGCACATGTACGACAATGATTAGTTCCTTCGGTGTGATTGAGTATGTGTATGGTTTGTGCACGTGTGTGTGGGGCTTGTCGGCCGTCGTAATAGATTTCATTTGGAAGCATTCAAGTGTTATGGCCTGTCAGGTGTAGGCGGATCCCGCAAGGTTTATGGCGGTTCAGGCCACTACTTAAGGAATTACATGTATTGTGATTGTGAGAATTCACTTGTGTGTTGTTATGGTTCTCATGAATTAAGGTAAGTAAGAGGTTTCTATATGATGAAGTATTCACCCTGTTAGCAGCTTAGGAAGTATGATGGAATTCCTATGTTATTCCATATCGGCATGTTGGGTGCAGTAGTCAGCGTGGAACTGGAAGTAAGAATCGAGATTGCGGTTTGGTGTTAACAAGGATGTCATGAGCTCGGAGGAGCAGGAAGAAGGGATTTGAATGTTTAGAATAAGCTGGTGTTGTCTTTAGTGTTATCTGAGATCGGTGTTCGGTGAAAGAGGCTTGTGTCTTGGTCATGGGTTCTTGATGTGTTTTGCAGCATTTGTCTGATTAGTAGTATGGGTAAGCAACTTGTTAACTTGCGTGGAAAGTAGTGGGAGCTTGACCGCGGGAAGATTGCATTTGTGTAACTTGTAGTCACCGGAGGGATTGAAGGAATTAGACCAACTATAAGGAAGTGCAATATTGCTTAACTGAGAATTTATGCCTGGAAGGCGTTCGGTTCAGTCGATTGTGGACTGTGGGGTATCTATCCCGACTGTGATGGTTGTTCTTGTGTATTATGAGAAGAATCAGGGTGTTATGGACCTAGGTGAAACTATTAGCTTTGTTCAGTGCAAGAGGAATCGATTTGAAGTGTGTTACTGGATATAAAAACAAGATTTTGGGCTTCATACGAGTCAGGTGTGTTCATTTCAGTATAGCGCTCTGCAGAGAAGGGGTGTTCGAATATCAGATGTTGTTTCGTCTTCGTTGATTCAGGTATATTATGATGGTGCCGTGTGGGTTGTGAAACGTCTTGTTAATTTCTTAAGTATTGTGATTCTGTGTAGTGGTGTAGTTATGTGAGCAGAGTGGCTCTTGAGATTCAGGTTATATGTCGCACCTCAGTTGTGCTTGAGTTTGTAGCCTATGGCTCAATCAGTCTCCCCAGAATGGTATTATGCACTTAGCATGCTTGTGACCGATATTCAGTGATTTGTAATAATGAGCAATTCAACCCCGTGTTTATCTCTTTATGTAGATTTTATGATGGGATCGGGTGGCACGCCGCCACGGGTATGTTATTTGGATCAGGTTGCACGCCGCAACAGTGTGATGTTGAGTAGGGCTCCTATAATTAATTTTCCTTATGCTTTACTTCCTGTATTTTGGGGAGAGTTTATATTGGTTGTGTGGGTTGAGTAGTCCTTTCCTGAGTCATTTCTTATGTATCATGTTCGAGTTGTGGCCTATTGGCGCATTATGGCATCGTCGGTGGTTGTTGGTCATGTCTGAGAAGATTTGCTATTTGAACAGTTCATATAGGGTGAGACGAGATTATTGGATCAGGGGTCAAGTGCGATGTGATTATGTGAATTAAACAACAGGGCAATCACCATTACTTGGTCTGTAGTAGAATGTTGATCTAAGTCAAGGGGAAGGATTTCAACATTTTGGCTAACTCTGCAGTTGGTTAGGAAATCTCTACGCATCTCCTCCGTTGTGGTGGTATCGTCAGCATTATAGCATGATGTATGTATATATCTTATAGAGTGCATTGAGAGCATCAAATTCGTAGAATTCTGGCTATTAATGTTCAGGGAAGGTCATTGCGGTCGGATGATGGACTATGCAGTGTATGGTGCTGATTCAGCAAAGGTGCGCAGTTGTGTTCTGGTGCCTTGTGTGGTAGTTAATACGGTGTTCATATACTAGAAACAGGCCTGACAGAGAATTTTCGGTGTTGGAATTGAGTTCGAAATTTGCTGTATGGACAAAGGAGGTTATCGAAAGATTTTATCAAAGCTTATGTGTTCAGCTGGGTTGTGGCAGCACGGGCAGGTGCACGAGGTGTTGTACAGTGATTTCAGATATCTCATGAGAAGTTCTTGGCACGTTCGAGGATGAACGTCTGTTTAAGTGGGGGAGAATGTAACAACCCTACCGTTCGTTTTGAGCTCAGGCGTGTCGTTCAGTGGTTGGAAGTCATGAACATCTTCATTTCAGGTATTATGATTTGTACGTATGGTCGTAGTTGGAATTCAGGAAGTTCGGAGTTATATTGGAAGGAAAATTCTCATTTTGAAAGTCTAAAGTTGGAGGAATTGAGTAAGATTGGAATTTTGAGCAAACGGCCTCGGAATCAGGATACGAAGGTTCCAGCAGGTTCGTATGATGATTTCGGACTTGGGCGTATATCCGAATTGGGTTTTGGGTAACTAGGGAGCGTTTCGGCGTATATGGTGGAAATCAGCATTTTAGAAGAAATTTTCTAAGTTTGGGTTGGAAGGCATTTCAGAGATATTGATGTACGTTTGGGATTCCGAGACTGGGAATAGCTTCGTATGGTGATTCTAGAGTCGGGAGCGCGACCGTAAGTGAATTCAGATGTCCGTAGGTTATTTGAAGTCATTTGGCTAAGGTTAGAAATTAGAAGGTTTTTGAAGAATTCGATCGGAAGTGAAAATCTTGATATCGGCGTCGGAATCTGATTCCAGAAGTTGGAGAAGGTCAGTAATGTTGAATATGACTTGTGTGCAAACTTTGGGGTCAATCGGAGGTGATTTGACGGGTTTCGACATCGGGAGTGAAAGCTAGAAATTTCAAGTTCATAAAGTTTGAGTTTTAGTGCGATTCATGATTTCGGCGTTGTTTGATATGATTTGAAGCCGCGAGCAAGTTTGTGGGATGTTATAGGACTGAGTCGTGAGATTTGACGAGGTCCCAGGGGTCCCGGGTGTGTTTTGGGGTGGTTTCGGGCCATTTTTCTCTACCTTGTTGCTGCAGTCATCTGATGTTTCTGGTGTCCTGTGCGATCGCATCCCTTGTAGTGCGATCGCGGAGGAAAAATAGGAGGGGTGATTTTTGGTCTGTGCGATCGCGGCCTTAGTGGTGCGATCGCGGAGAAGAAATTTTGGGAGCTGGATCTTTTGCCTACGCGATCGCAAGAGGTGCAATATGATCGCGGAGAAGGCTGGAGGTTGGCATGTACGATCGCGAGGCTTGAGATGCGATTGCGGAGGAGCTGGGGAAAGCCTGTGCTATCGCAGGTTGGTTGGTGCGATCGCATAGGGTTAGTTCTGGGCAGTGTTTAATTTAAAACGGGTTTTTGGCATTTCTTATCTCATTTTCGATGGCTATGGGCGATTTTGGAGGATTTCAAAGGGGAATTTTCATCAAGCATCAAGAGGTAAGATGTTTCTACTTATTTCCAAGTTATATACAAGGTTATTTCATGGATTTGAACATGAAAATTTGTGGGGAAAATTGGGGATTTTGAGGAAAACCTAGAAATTGATAAATTTGATTTTTAGCCACGAATTGAGCATAAATATTGGTGTAAACTGTATAATTGAATTAGTCGAGCTATGGGTAGAGATTATCTTCAAGAAATCCTGAGGTCCGGGCACGTGGACCCGAGGGCATTTGGTCATTTCATCGAGCCGGATTGGGGAATTTTGTAATTTGAATTTATTATGAACAATAGGGTATATTTTCATTAAATTGTCGTTATTTGGATAGTTTGGGGGCATGGTGCATCCATTGGAGTCGTCGGTGAGGCTTGGAAGCCGGCTATGATTTTTCGGAGCGAGGTGAGTCTCCTTTCTAACCTTGTAAGAGGGAATTGTCCCCATAGGTGATTTGTATGCTATGTGTGATTGTTTTGGGGGCTACGTACGTATAAGGTGACAAGAGTCCGCACGTAGCGGCTATTATTGTCACGTCCAGGTAGTTAGGCCCACAACATGCTTTATATTCTTCCTTGCAGTTAATTATATGTTATGAATTCCTAATGTATATAGTATGATCCCTTGAGATTTATGAAATTTGGAAGACAAATGATTTTGGAAAGGAAATGTTAAGATTATTATGTGTGCATGTGACTGCTTCGCAATTTACATTCCGCGAGCGGACTGTGATTTCCCTCACTCTCATGGGAGCGGTCTGTACGCCACGGCGGATTGAAAGGTGCACTTTTGGGACGGGTCGTTCGATCCTCGGTAGTGCACCTGAGAGATTATACTATGGTAAGAATGAACTTATGGGACGGGCCGTTCGATCCTCGGCAGTGCATAAATATTACCCTTATGACTCCGGCCGGTTGTCTTATCCTTGTGTGCGCGTGACTACTTGGTACTGTTTCGAGAATATTGACTTGACACACATTTGGGGAAAATAAAAGGTGGAAATTGTTATTTAATTTTAGTATTTACTTGGATTCCTGTGCCTTATACGTATTTGATGTTCACTGTCTTACATGCCTACCGTCTTCATTAAACCCTGTTGTATTACACTGTTGGACCTTAGTGAGTGCCAAGTCGACCTCTCGTCACTACTTCTTCGAGGTTAGACGAGATACTCACTTGGTACATATCTGTTTATGTACTCATACTACACTTGCTGTGCATTTTGTTGCACATGTACCATCATAGCACAGTGATTGATTTGGTGACTTATACGGGCTGCATTCATCCGTAGGCGTTTCGCAGCTAACAGAGTCTCCCTCCTATGTAATTGCATATATTTTAAAGTCTTTGTCCCAAATTGTTCCTCGGACAAGTGTTGTATAATTGTATAAGTTCTTAGTAGTTGCTCATGTACTTGTGTCACCGGGTTCTGGGGATGTGTTGAGATTTATATTACTGGTTTAAATTGATTTCTAACGTATTTATTTGATTATGAAATGCGAGAAAGAGGCAATGATTTCAAAAGTGTTAAGCAGGAAAGTATTTCAACTAATTAAGGGGTTGGCTTGCCTGACAGTGGTGTCCGATGCTATCACGACCCATAGATTTTGGGTCGTGACAACTAAAGGCATTAAGATTTGGAAGATCTAGGCCTAAATGAAGGTTCCCTATAGAAATAACTTCTTGTTTTTCTATTGGTTATGTAATTCATTATTCCTGGCCTGTGATAATTTGTAAACGAATATTTGGGGTTTGATAGTGAAACGGGTGGGAATATGCATGCTATAGTATAAGTATGGGTAGAGATCATACCGTAGGTTTACTTTCCTTATGTGTGCATTAGTAACCATGTCTAGGTACAACAAGCATGCCATACATATCATGTTGCTTAACTTTACTGCATTCAACATCTCATTACACGTAGAAATCCTGTTTATAGGATGAATAACAACAAAAATGGCTATCACAATGTTACTGCTTCAGCATTCTCATCTGCCCTAATTGCATCACCTTAGAAATCCTACTTTTTCTAGGATAAATGATAACACTAACAACCATCAATCTTGCATTAGAAATCATGTCCCTTAGGATATTGTTTTCAGCAAGTTCATGTCACTTATGCCAAAATACTGTGTTAGAACATACTTTGCATCACTGTATACACTGCTACGAACACCTAGAAAATCATGTATTAGGATCAGCAAACTAACAAAGAATTGGTTCCCTGTGAAAGTGCTACGTTATGCTTTAAGTCAAAAAAATGTGTTAATAGATAGATCTTTCTAAAACACGTTCTGACGCTGAAACGCTCATGCATTTACAACATCATGTGTAAGCCTTTCATCATCCTGCACCTTGTTTGCATTAGATATCATGCCTCTTAGGATTGCATTCATATTCGCTT